>WOFQ01000068.1:0-152798 GCA_012184525.1 Xenoacremonium recifei
TGTTATGATGGAGGCATGCGGCATGCCTTTCCTTGCTTACATACACATCTTATTTGCACCGCCGGCGGTGCACGTAGTGGTCCCCTACAAGGATGTTGGGCTGACATAAGTCCCTTACAGACGCACCGGGTGCGCAACACATGACACTTACGGGCGCACCCAGGTGCGCACCTATTGGCGCCCGAGCTTTACCTCCGAGCCACGATGTTGATCGCTCTCATGTTTTCAGAACAGTCAAATTGAAGCTTAACTCTGGAGAAACATATTGCTATTAGGAATACATAAGTGTTGAGGATGGTTTAATCAAAGAGGCGAGTTCATCTATGTGTGCTTAGTCTATTTTAGTCGTGTCACAGCCTCCCTGAGCCGTGATACTAAATACAAATTCCTGCACCGAGGTACAAAGAACGATACTTTACATGTGAATATGATGATCCTAAAACCACAAGTATGGTCTACTTTCCGGTCATTTCCTTGTAAGCCGGAAGCTCCCAGTCTCTCACTTTCTCCTTGAGAGCCCATTCACCGAATACGTTCACCTTCAGATAGGAGAAAATCCCCATCAAGATGTTAATAGTTGCAATCGTAAAGGATGATGATGGAAGATTTACGGCGTTCTCAGATACGCCTTGCTGTACTTGATCCATGAAAGGTCGGAACTTATCCTCGTAAGCCTCCAGTGCGGCTCTGAGGTTATCTCGAGAATTCTTCCTTTCAGATGATCCTAGTTCGCAGTGTTTTCCGATTTCACCAGCTAATATGTAAGCGCCGACTATACTTGAGGTAGTTCCCATTCCAGTGTAAGCTGTAGGGCAGTATGCTGCATCTCCAACGAGCGCGACTTGGCCCTTGGACCACGAGTCCAGCTTGACAAGGCCCAGGCGCTCGCAGTAGAAGTCCTCGTTGTCTTTCAAGTCTTTGAGAATTTCTTCAGTCTGCCATCCAGCGCCTTGGAAAATTTCAGTGAGCGCTTTCTTCTCTGCCTCAACATCGCCTGGCTTAGCATCTTGCAGTCGTTTGGAATCGGTCTTGACGGCAAGATAGACCTGCATCGAATCAGGAGAGTGCCGTCGAGTCATAATGAACCTCTTTCCCGGGGCGAAGTAGATAGTCGCCAGATACTGCTCGCTCTCTCGAATCTGCCTTGGGATCGTGAAGTATGCAAGATAAACCCCTTTGAGTGGGTGGATTGCGTCCGGGGTATTCGGCCCAAGTATAGCCCTGCGAGTTCGAGACCCGTTTCCGTCAGCGCCGACAACAAGGTCGAACTGACCTCTCTTTCCATCGCTGAATTTGACATCCACGGCTTCGCCTGTATCAGTGAAGTTCTCGATCACTGAACCAAAAACGAAATTCGCCCGGGTCTTCGTCGCATCGTAGAGCAGCTTGCACAAGTCTCCTCTCATTATTTCGAAGTCGGTCGTAAAATTCTGTAGCCCTTTGCCTGACTTGTTCGCAGGAAACAGTGCTCGCTGTCTCCCGGTGCTGTCGACGATCTGCAGGCCTTTTTCAGGGGCAGATTTGGCTCTGAAGGCTTGTTCGAGTCCCATACGTCTCATAACCTCGATTCCATGGCCGCGCAGGTCAAGCTGAAGGCCCGTTACTCGAAGGTTGGGCCAGCGCTCGATGACAGTGACATCGTGGCCAAGCTTTGACAGCCAGAATGCGAGCGCGTTACCAGCAATACCTGCACCACTAATCAGAACTCTCAATGGAGGCATGACGGCTTTTCGATTGTCGGATTCCAAATGCGGCTCTCTTTAGACAGCGCCGTGCTTGTCCGTCTTTAGATGGTAAAGGCCAGAATGTCCGTGGAAGTATGACTGAGGTGGGAATAAAGTAAGACGCCGATTCTACGCCTCGGCGAATGCGACGTCAATTTAAGAAGATCAGACGTCAATTATCTCCGTTGATGAGTGTGCTACAACATCTCGGCCGAAAGAGCATGCCGTCAATGGTTAAGATGGCGATGCCTGGGACTTACCAGCCTTTGTGGAATAAGAGTTGCTTGTTGAAGGAGAGAGCTACCATTAGCACACTCGAATAGATTGTTCGAAAATCATTCTAATTATAGCATTGTGTCTGCAGATTCTTTGCCATGATTTTGAAAATGGGACATTTCGGTTGCAAGTCCCGAAAACGACTGGTGGTTTAACTCCGCTTATGGCCGCCTACAGTCTTCTCGGCCGAGTGCCACCCACGGCTCCGTGCAATAACGGCTGCAAAGGCCATGGCATAGAACGTAAATTAATCCCGACCATTAGGTAACTAATCAGTCTGAAGGTGTGATACGGTGTCATATTAGCTTTGACGTTGTTAAAGTGCTGTGATCTGAACCTTGACGGCGAGCTTCAGTTCCCGACAGACAACCCCTCAACTAGTCCTGTTATGATGCATTCTTAGGTCATCCAGGCCAGCATGTCTTAGGGGGGGAGATATAGTCAGCCCTTGCAAATGCGGTTCGTGTTCGATGATGTGATGTACCATCCACGTGGCTACCAATCGCGGCCTGGAAGAACGGCAGATGAGAGATCCGCATAGAGGAACATGTATCTCATTTGACTCCACCAACACAAGTATTCTCTGACTTTTCTGTTCTCTTCGCGGCCAATGGTGACTGGTCTTTTGCCGATTGGGTAATGAAAGACCAATCCGCGTAGTCCATCCTGTAGAGGCTTGTGAACCAAGGTGCCTGTTGTTCTCATCCTTAATTCAGCACCAAAATGTCGTGACAATTCGCTAAGACTAAAAGGTCTTAAATAGTGACTCGGAATTATTCCGGTTGCTAGAGGCTTCCTATTGTCGCTCTTTGTTGAAGGTCCAGATATTTGAGCTAAATGAGGAGATTCCCGATCATCGGACTGCACAATTCTGAATTTATAAGCAGTCAATGAAAATAAGACTGACCAAAACGTAGATTACGCCAAAATGGCATCCTTACTATCGGCCGCCAAGCTCAAGATAAATGACTATTTATTGGTGGGCTTCAGGAACTTGCATTCACGCAATGGACCCGTAAATGGTAACATCACACACCTGCTACATGGTTGGGCGGATTTCCAATCCGCGCTCTTATTCCCAGTCCGAATATCCGGTGCTAGGAGATAAAGCATGGATGCGAGTTCAGCTTCTTCGAGTAGAGGTCGCATCTCGTTGCGTGATGGGCATCTATATCCCCACTTGGCGGTGGTGTGCTCGCTCGCGCAACTGACGACTTCCCCAGATTATCCAAAGGAGTTAAGCAAGGTAGCTTTCGCATGACAACAGACAGGGAATCTATCTTAGAATGGCTGAGTACAAAGGTACGTTGGATGCCAGGGAGATCTGCGAACCATCCAGCGCAGAGTTGTTCTCATCCTTCGAGCAAAATGTCCAATGAAAAGCCTCGTCGCTGGTATCACTGGTTTTCCCCAGAGGATACCCCGGAAGAACGAAAGTTAATCTTGAAGCTTGATCTCTTGATCGTGCCGTATGCATTCGTTCTCTATTGGGTCAAGTACATTGACCAGAACAATATCAGTAAGCTTACCCTCTCGGTTGAGGGAATCTTGTATTAACCCAGTCAGACAATGCATACGTCTCGGGGATGTCGGATGACCTCGGGTTTCACGGAAACCAGTTGGTCCAGTTCCAGACCATCTTTGTAGTTGGAAATGTTCTTGGTCTTCTCCCTTTCATCTACTTGTTTCCCCGAGTGCCCATGCACTACCTTGTACCAACACTCGATCTGTTATGGGGTATCTTCACACTACTCCAGTACCGGGCGCAGAGCTACTCGGAAATTATGGCATATCGATTTCTTGTCTCTATCTTTGAAGGTATAAGCTACAGTCTACCAAGCCTCCAAACGGTCACTGATTATCTTGCTACAGCCTCCTACTTTCCAGGTGTTCACTTCGTTCTCGGATCGTGGTACCGAAGTGACGAAATCGGTCGACGAGGCGGCTCTTTCTATGTCGGTCTCACTCTAGGAACACTTACGGCTAGTTTGCTGCAAGCCGCCGCGACAAAATATCTGGATGGAGTCAATGGTCTCGCTGGTTGGCGATGGATGTTCATCATCAACTCGGTCATTACCCTGCCTCTGGCCTTAATTGGTTACGTGATCTGGCCAGGTACTCCTGCAAAGCCAAACCGCCTTATCATCAAAGAATCGGAACTAGAACTAGCAAGGGCGCGAGTCCAACAATCGGGAGGCAAGACTCAAAATACCCCGTTCTCCTGGTCTCTCTTAGGTCGCATCTTCCGCAACCCGCAATTCTACATCCTCGTCTTTTGGGACATACTCTTCTTCAACACAAGCGCTAATAGCGCCGCATTCCTTCTCTGGATCAAGAGTCTCAAGCGCTTTGATATTGCCACCGTCAACAATCTGGGAGCTATTAGCCCCGGCCTTGGCATCTTCTTTGTCTTATTCATCAATTTCAGCTCTGACATGTGGCTCGGCCGCCCTGGGGCTATTACTTTGGCGTCCGCCGTCAATTTCACCGGCCTTGTAATATTGGCGATCTGGCATGTCCCCGAGGCGGCAAAATGGTTCGCATTCAGTGTTACCTATTCCTCGGTTGCCGTATCATCAGTTCTCTACGGGTGGGCAAACGTCATCCTGCGGAACAACATTGAAGAACGGGCTCTGACGCTTGTACTGATGACTTGCATCGCAACATCCACCAATGCATGGATTCCGTTGCTAGTCTATCCCACGGTTGAATCGCCGCGATTCCCTAAGGGTTTCGTTTATTCCGCAGTTATGGTGGTTCTGTTGGTCTTGATGACCTGGGTCGTCAAGATCCTCTTTGGGAACAACGGGTGCGGCTACCTTGATTACTCTGAGACCTTAGCTAACGAGAATATAGCGAGAAAACCAGATTTGCCAAATACGCTCTACCTGATACGGATGATGGAACGGCTTCTTCAGTTGGTTCTGTAACCACACCGACGGTAGTGGAATCGAAGAAAGTCCCAGAGCCAGCAACGGTTCCTGTTTAGAAGAATGTCTGACGGACAATAGCGCGCAAGGGATCAGACCGTGGCTTAAAGTCGCACTTGATCCCTAATGCATACAATTTTGATGATCTCCATTGCTTGACTTTGTGATTTCCCTTTAACTATGTTTTTAAAAGTGAACTCTACTCTGCCACCTATCTCAAAAATCGTTAGTCCTCGAATCTGGATTGTAATTTGTCGCTCGTTTCGAGGCAAGCCATCAATAGCCGAAGATGAGCCTGGAAAGTACTTGAATTTGGGGTTTCAAGAGCATGCCGAAGGCTATTTGAAAACAGCGGCGTCGGATCTATCCGCGGAGCCGTGAGACAAATGAATCCCGGATCATGTCAAGATCTTGAGAGGCCAATAACCTCGGAGGTACCGGATCTCACCTACCTTTTTCAGCACTTGGCCCGAAGCCTGCATGATCGAGCCATGCTGTCAACCAACAGAACAAGGATTCTGCGGGGAATCATGCGTTCAGTTGAGCATCCTTGAAACCCCTCTTTCGACCAGTGTTGGGTGCTTTTTTTTTTTTTTTGAACTCATCATCCTTTTGCCCTGTGGGAACAAAGATCAAAAGCCTAACTAGACGTCGATACGTTCATCGGGATGGCGCGAAGCTTGCGCGATATAGTGATCGAGCCGGATGTTTCGAGCGATCGTGATTCGTCCCTAGGAGACCTTGGTGTAGGCATCTACTCACGGCGAAAATACTTTGCTTAACAGAGATTCGATTTCTCGGTGCTGATAGTAAACAGGACATTGCTTCGTCTACTACGAGCTTGAATAGTTCGATACTGGATTACAGAAAGGAGAACGGGAGGACCTATCACAAGTTTCGCGACGGAAGTAAGTGAGGCAGTCTACGCTAAAGACTTCCATACTCTTAGTTTGTCCACTAACCTTGATTAAAGAATATCATTTTCCAAATGACGAGGCTGAAAACGAAAGATTGGGTATAGACTCTTCTGACCTTGGAGTCAAGTCGCTAAATGATAATGCTACTCAGATCTACAGCACCACATTTTCTATCTAACTCTGGATGGAAAATTGGGGTTTGCTCCCCCGAATAGTCCTGGTGCACAGGTTAGCCGTGTACTAGATCTCGGCACTGGGACGGGAATCTGGGCGATGGACTTTGGTGACGAGCACCCGGAAGCCGAAGTGGGTAGACAGCTGCCCTCCCCCTCCCCCTCCCCTCCCCCCCTATCTTGGCATGCTGGGCTAATACTCAGCACTGCAGGTCATTGGAGTGGATCTATCTCCAAGCCAGCCTCGCTTGTGAGTGCAACTTCCCGTCATGGTGTTCAGTTACGGATCTTAGCTAATTTGTACATCGACACAGTGTGCCTCCCAACGTCAAGTTCGAAATCGACGATTTTGAAGACGAGTGGACATATGGACAGCCTTTTGATTATATCCACAGCCGAATGAACAACTCCAGTATCACTAACTGGAAAGAGTACATCCGAAAGTCTTATGAGTAAGTGTGTCTAATCGCTCGGCGATGTGGGGATACCCCTTCATTTATATTATCAATAGGAACCTCAAGCCTGGCGGGTATCTTGAACTTCAAGAATTCACCCTTCCTCTGTCCGATGACGGCACTCTCTCTGCAGGACATTCTCTTCAACAAGCTATGACTTATCTAGGTGAAGCTGCAGCCAAGTTCGGACGCCCGTTCATTGATCTTGGCACTCTGAAACCTATGCTTGAGCAGGCAGGCTTTGAGGATATTCAAGAGCACCACAACAAGTGGCCTTCGAATACCTGGCCCCGCGATTCCCACTACCAGAAGCTGGGGGCCTGGAACTACGAGAACATTGTCATGGGCTTACAGGGTTTCTTGATGGCGGCGCTGACAAGAGGCCTCGGGTGGAGTGCAGAGGAGGTTAATGTTCTTGCAGCAAAAGCGAAGAAAGACCTGGGTGATAAATCGATCCATGCTTATTGGCCTATGATTGTAGTCACGGGCAGGAAGCCGGAGGAAAAATAGCCCAGCATAGTGGTGGTGCTTCAGTGGTCATAGTTGTCCCGCGTCTCCTCTCATAACTAAACCAATATACAAGCAAAACTTATGCACATTTCGGAGATTAGATCTGATTCAAGGCTTGGCTTAAATTTGGATACAAGGTTGTTTACGTATCTGAATCTGTATTCTCCAGAACATAGAAAAAGATGATTCCCCACTAACGCTGGTGGTTAAAAAGTCTGTCGCAGATCGAAAAGTCAATCAGCGACTAGAGGGGATTACGTGGCGGTAAGCTGACACTCAAGGAACAATTGCCCCGAGAAAAGTTTTTAACGCTAATGCCTTTTCAGGCACAAGTCCGCCACAGTTGACTCAAGTCCGGTTGCGACAGCACCGTAGAATCACTACAGACAAAAACGGGCAACTTGAAGTAACAAGAATTGTTCAAATGAATAGCTTGCTAATATCTAATTTAAAACGTGTAAAGGGGTATCCGTTGTAAATCTAAATATCTATTCAGCAGGAGTCTTGAGTTCCTCGCCAATAGTGGATGTCTCAGCAGTAGACTCGCCCTCCATTCCATCGACATGGATGTTAGCAATATCCACATGAGGACCCTTGTAGTTCTTGCGACCATCTACGATCCAGGTAGCAGTGGCGATGAGGAGAATGACGCCGAAAGCAGCAACACAGTAGTTCATGTTGGAGGAGGTGACAGGAAGTTCGGGGGGGAAGACGAAGAGGACAGTAGTCAGCACAGACCAGGCAATGCCAACCAAGCTGCAGAACCAACGCATGGGAGTGCTGAGCTTGAACAGGCGGGTCTCGGGCAGACGGTTGCCACCTCGGAGGATGTTGATGGCAGGGGGGATGGCATAAGTCACACCCAGAGCGACAACGGAAGCAGCAGTGATGGCGTTGAAGGTGCTGCTGGAGCCGAGGAGAATGAGACCGAAGATGACGACCCAACCAGTGGTCCAGAGAAGAGCGTTCAGAGGCACATCGAGGCTAGTGTTGACAACAGCCCAGACTTTGCTGAAGGGAAGACCACCGTCGCGAGCGAAAGCGTAGGTCATACGGGCGCTGGTGGTCATAAGAGCAGTGGAGGTGAAGACCATGCAGAGAATAGGGAACATAAGCAGGCAAACGCTGCCGGCCTTGTTGTCGGTGGCATCGTAGAAGATCTGGAGGAGAGGGCCAGCGCTAGACTCAAGGACAGTGTCGAGGTCCTTGAGGACGAAGAGCAGGCAGCTGAGGAAGACGAAGCCAGAGAACATGCCGATGCCAATGCAGTAGAGCATGATCTTGGGGCCCTCCTTGCGAGCATTGGGGATCTCCTCGATCATGTGGGCGGTGGCATCGAAGCCAGTCAGGGCAAAAGCGCCCTGGAGAAGACCGAGAAGCCACGAGAAGCCATCGGGCCAGCCGACCTCGTTGATGAACTTGCCGTAGACGAAGTCACCGCTCTGATAGTTTGGCGTGGCGCAAGCGAGGACGGTGATGCTGATGATGATGAAGCCAGCCATGCTCCAGAGGAAAGCAGCCTTGTTGAAGAGAGGCAGCAGACGGGTAGCGAAGCTGTTCAAGACCAGGGCAATGAGAGTGAAGGCAAGGTAGATGAGGAACTGGTGCCAGGCCTTCTCCTCATAGTCGGTGTGCATGAAGGAGATGGTGTTGATGATGAAGGTGCTTCCCAGGAGGGGACCGGTAGCCGTCAGGGCAACCCAGCCAGCAGCGTTGATCCAGCCCGTGACATAGCTGATGCCGCGAGACCAGCGAGGCCAGCTGACGATGGCAGCCCAGTGGTATTGACCACCGGCGGTGGGATAGGCGGAGAGGAACTCGGCGAGGGAGGCAGCGAGGCACAGGTTGCAGATGCCGGCAACCATCAACCCCCAGATGACAGCACTGGGACCGCCGGAGGGCAGGGCGAGGGTAATGGAGGCGGAGAGAGCAGTCCAGGTGTTGAGGATAGCGAAAGCAAGTCCCAGCATGGAGACTCGCGAGAAGTTTCGCTGCAGCTCCTGCTTGTGGCCCAGCTGCTGGAGCGTGACCGAGTCGTCGAAGTGGACGTTCTTGTTCTCCTGGAGACCCTCCATGGTGGCTGTGGTGTTGGTGTTGTCGAGCAGAGACGGGACAATGAGACAGCCAGACCCGGGATCTGCTTGCAGGCGGCCGTCATGGATATTTAACATCGTGCTGACTCGAGCTAGGTCATGATGATCAAGGCCGCTTTAGGAATGTTCGGACGACGCCGTTCGGGGCCGGCACGTTATCGAACACTACCCAATGGCTTTGCGTAACAAACTCTGCCAACATACGAGTAGGGTTGAGACGATGCTCATCCCCACGGCATCCCCACCGCCCCCGTAGACCGTCGTGACGGACGTTGGGAAGACTATAGACAGGCATGCCATGTGCGTGCAGTCGCGGTTCAGTTCTGGAACAGCCAGGTCCGGTGGTATGTCATCTAGCCTCCGCCAGGGCCCCCAAGGGGACCGCAGGCCATTGGCTGGCCCGCCTCTTTCTAGAAGCTCCAGCGCAATGTTCGACGCGCCGACATTGGTCACTCCACAAGGTGAGAAAGGCCGGTGTGCCGGCGCTTCCGGGTTGCGGCTTGAGCTAGGGGGCGGCATCCCTGTCGCCACCACCCAGGTGAGTTGCTGAATCCTCCCTCACCGTGAAAGACAGTTAGCCGCGCTCGCTACGTGCATCGGCGGTTCCTAGATTGACGAAATGGCCTTATGGTGATGCTTGCCGGCTGATGATTCCTGTCACATTGCAACGTGAGATCCAGGCACCAGGCTCGCTTGGCCGGTAGTTCGCTGTTGGCGTGGCCGAGGACCCGAAACTCGCCCTCTGGCCTGCTCCAGCGCGGTTCCGCTCGTCCTGGAGAGTGTCAAAGTGTTACGAGACGAGAAACCTCTGAATAATGGACCGAGTCGCGTGGCAACGCGCAAAGGGAGCCTGCCCCAATGTTTCCCCGTGGCTACCCAGCAGTCCCCACGGAGATTGCCCGGGGACTCTTTTCGTTATGTCATGACTGAAGAATGTCTCTCGTAATGGTTATGGGGAATGCTGGCCGACCCCGAGAAGTTGCCTGCGGGGATACAGCAGCTTCTCCAGGTTCGCGAAGACTCAGCACTTGAAGCCATCATGGCGGCTGAACATAGGGCTGCAGGCCAAGCCCAGTTAGTTGTGCCTCATACGCCGCAACACAGCCCGGGCTGAGGGAAATGAGCTCATCATGCTGCGAACCAACCGATTAGCGGCTTAGCAAGCCTGTCTTTCCCCTTCTCTCTGCGATAAGATAAACTGCCCTGAATGGTTTGCATACGGGAGCGAGCTGTCAATCCTCTTAGCACTGGATCCATCGCGCGCCCTTCCAGGATGGCCCGTCCTCAACCACCACTCAACCCTCGACAAGACTTCGCTCCCGGGACCGGCTAGCTAACGGGTGATGATCAAGCGACGACCGGCCCGGTTCTTAGGCATTTCGATGAAAATCCCGCTTGGTGGTTTGAGGTTTATCCCCTAGATCACCACCTTAACCTGCTAGCCTCCCCGCCTGGCGCCCTAGTTGTCTCCAGCGGCTCCGACAGAGGATTAGGTTCGTGACTTGGAAGTCTCGAATCGCATCAGTCATCCACGGGGCCCCGGCCGTAGGAGCAGGATGGCAACGAAGGCGAGTATGCTTAAGATTACGGAGGCGTTGGGGTGCAGTGGTGAGAGTTGGGGATGAGGAGGTTTCGAGGGGTTGTTAGTCATAGAAACTCATTCTCTCGTGTCGGCAACTCCAGGTCTCTCCAGGCCGTTCGAGGAGGCCCAGCAGGGGTCCGTAAGCTACATGCGGGGGAATTGAGCTATAGTCGAGCCACAGGAACCAACAGAGACTCCTACGAACGCCTGCGCGGCAACTGTCAACACCCTTGTAAACCGTGTCTTCGAGAACTGAAGTCTTTGACGATAAGCAGATCTGGCTAGCCCCGATACCGATATCTGCTGCAGGAAATCTTCCCGCGCTAAGATGGTGAGGTCACCTCATCTCGTCAAGGGAGCGCGCACACATCTCATCTGTGATGAAAGACCGGGAGACCGGGCAGGGAAGGGACAAGTCGAAAAGATAGCGGCCCGACATCTACGGCATGTACTCGAGTCGTGTCGTCAATTAGCTCACTCGCCGATTACGTTGCGCCGGCTAGCCAGAACAATGGTGGTCAGCCTCCGAGTTTGGATAGCCGCGCCGGGCCCCCAACCCTGAATTGGGCTTCAGCTGAGATGGGGAACTGCGAATTCCCAGTGGAGAATTTCGGAAAACACCTCTGAGACAGGAGATTCCCTGTCCAAGCGCCGCGGTCCTGTCCCGGGATCGATCCTGTTGGCCTGGAACAGGGCGACAAAACCGGCATTATGCAGATAGTACCCACGAAAGGAGGCCGTCGCGGCTCGATTCAAACACCGCAACCCAACATCTTCGGCTTCCAATAGTTCGTTCCGAACGACCCTAGTACCTGTTGATGGCTTTGATGTAATACTTTCATACGTTAATAACTTTGTAGGACGGTGATCACCGATGACGCCTTATATTGGTAGCCACCCTATACCATCAAACATTTTCATGCATACACAACTTTCGAGATGTTTTTTGACCTTAATTCCGTTAAGAAATCGAGATTACTCATAAAGGTAACTAGAAAACAATGAGCAATGGAGAAAGAGGATTTTAGGTCGTACATTGACAGGATGGTGCACATGTTAGGCTTGGGAATAGAAACATGTCTATTCAACCTTCTATCTTCTTGCCAAGGGCTTGGTTTTACATAATGATCTAGCCATGTTGTGCTGATTGGCAACCGCTAATAATCGGCCCGCAAGGGAATAGAATTATCCGTTCGTAGGATCCCTCTCCCATAACACACACGCGACCTTGTAGTGTCGCCTACAAACTGGAGTTCTTTGACACCGCCGAGCGAAAATCTATGCCTTTATTGTATGAACCTAGATTGTTAGGGGAATTCCTAACTTCATAGCTCTATCAAGTAGTGTTTCTACCGTGGCCGCGCGCTTAAATTGACACCCCAGACAGATGGACAAGGAGCCAAGAAGTGACCTTGGATGGAAATCGAGTTCCCAGCCAGTCATCTCGATTTCTTTCTCCAAAGCAACACGTAGCTCATCGCCAGCTCTAAAAGAAACCAAATTCAAACGAATCTCCTCTGTAAAGTTTGCATTTGCCGGTTTTGAGACCAGCATTCTATCGGTTATCGGATCAGATCATGCAGCCGGGTAGGCCTACCTGATTAGATCTGTTGCCCATTTTACCCATACTGGCCCGTGAGTACCTCTTATCGTGACCCAGTAGACTTGAGTAATAGATATGCGTTATCGAAGTACTAGTCTTCTCGCATCAGACCACTTCCAGAGCATGTAAGGCCAGATCAGTGACGTCTCGGATCTGATCGAATCGGCTCACAGGCCGGTAGTGGCTTATTACCCCTTCGAGTAACCGTCGAAAAAGCAAACATTAGTGCTTGCATGACAGGGTTGAATCCTTTCTGACAGATCCTCTCACCAAATTGCCCTTCCTAGTGATGGGATTGGAGTTGCAGATGAACTAACTTTGCCACTTCGCCGACTTTGCTCGTCCCGATGTGCCGCCATCTTGTATGTTCAATCATACGCTAAAGATCATGCCACCTTGCAGGTTTCCTAGCTGAATCCTGGCTGTGTTTTACGGAAAACGAGAGCGATTCCATACCGTATCTTATCGACGTAGAGTTCGTAGTGACATGCCACAATTAGCATAGACACCCATGAACAGTCGAAACCGGTTTCTTTACACCACTGAATTGCCATTTCATTACCACAATACAACTATATTCCGGCACGATTGCATTTTATATGAGTATCGAGGGTTGGCAATTGCCATCATCTACGCCGAAAGTTCACGAACGCCGAACATCTTTCCAAAGAACGGATTCCAAGAGACCGAACTTTGAGACAATGAAAGCTTCGACCGGAGTCTGTTGGATAGCCGGAGATTATTATATCTAATGATAGGCGGATGTATACCGTAATTGTGGTTGGAAACGGGTTGTAAATGAGACTTAACGATCCCGGGTCTCATTTCTGTCGTCGCGTTTGCAGTTTTAACTTCAAGATAGGAACTCGAGATATAAAACGATATGCAAACTGTATATAGATGGTAGTGATGGTACTACGTATTTCGCACCAGTTGTCAGATGTGTCAAGTCACGCGTAGAACCGAAGATACCATGTGCTTCCCCAAACAGGAGAACTGACGTATGCTCGAATTATCCCGTGTACATCAAACGTATAGAGTTTACCCAGCCCTCAAAAGCGTAGCATCTTTGCTAGAATTTTTCGGAGGTTGGCAGGAGCAGGACTAGCAAAGATCCATCTCCTGTTCAAGCAAACGAACCCACGTAGAGATTATCATACAAGTCTATTGAACTTCCGCTACTATTTGGAAATATTCACCGAAATTGAATGCTATCAAGTGCAAGTCATGGGACTATGGGTGTGTGAAAACTCACGCTAGTCGTTAGACACATATCATCGAGCTATAAGATAAGTGAGGTTAACATCAATATGAACAACACTAGTATAGGGACCTAGGAAAGTTTTCCGTACCACGACACCCATTGACCTTTTAGTAGAGAGGAGTATATGATGATCGAAGATCGAAGAAAAACATTTGTTCAAAATTGGGGAATCTTGGCAGCGAAGTCCAAGCATTTTCCACGACACCAGAGATCTAAGTCGGTTCAAACTTGCGTCAAACAAACCAAGAGGCAAATTGTGACACTAGGAGAAGGAAAGAAGCAAAGTTTCATCTGCAATTGCGAATTTTCATCTGAGCCTGGTTGCTAACATATATGACAAGCACCTCCCTTCCTTCCGGTGGCTCATGAAATTTCTCTCTATCTTGAAATCACGAATAGGTGTGTATTTTCCCAAGACAAAATTGAACTTTATACGAAAATTTCCTGCGAGCAACCATCTCCCTGTAATCGAATCGTCATTACTCAAGTCTACTCCCTCTTGCCAGTCACACATTATCAGGTACACCTAGTAGTAGAGCTGTTATCAACGATATATGCTCGCCTCCCCCTCAAATGGAAAGCAAAATAGGCGTTCCTCTTATCTGAAGAGCCAACAAGAGTTTCAGAAGAAAAAAGATGGAAAAAAAAAAAGGAAACTCCTGTAAGAGCGGAAAAAGAGTTGGACTTACGGGGGATCGAACCCCGGACCTTTCAATGAAGCATCGTTCGTAATGCGGATCGAAAATCATACCACTAGACCATAAGCCCCAATTCGTGAAAATTTTTCTTCTTATTAATTACTATCCAGGCTACGCACTTCTTGAAATCATGCCTATCCTCGAAATTATGCGAAATAAACCCCCGTCTCGCTCTTACACGGCTGGTATGACTCAGACATCTCACAATGATACTTGGGTTCGATAGTTTTGCAAAGAAGCAATTCTTTCTATTCGAAACGCCTTTCGAGGGTAGGCATATACACTCTAAATTATCGTAAGACAAGACACAAGGAAAGAAATCCTAATACATCTTTTGAATAACAAAGATAGAGTCTGATAGGTTTTGCTGAAGTCTTGGATCAAATCATTCTCAGTCCTAAGATGAGACTATCTTCCCATGGTTCATCAACCTCCAAAACCGGATTCTCAGACGTGACGGCCCGGCGATGACTACCATTAATCAAATGCCCAGAGACGGGACCAAAATTCGGAAGACCAGTGTTTTAATACACTTTGTGGTTCGCTGATGTCCTTGGATGTTGCCATATGATGTCTTAGTCCACGGGCACGAGGTTGAGAATAAGTCAGGCGTCAACTTCAAAGGAGAATCGCTTGGGAATGGTGAATGAGAAAAGCAGATTGAGTGGCTTTTTATTTGTATTGGTGACTGTTAAGCTGTCATGCAAATAAAGACTGGTCTCACATGTGCTCACACGAGAGGTGACGCATTTACGCAAGGCTCTCGATGAGATCTCCGGGTCCATCATGAACGCCTGTGAGCAATGAGTGAGCAAACTATATTAAGAAGAGTATATTTATTATTATACGGGTACTTTCACTGATATAAACGAGACCCGTGTAAAATATGAAGGAGTACATGGCCCCTTCGAATATTTTAGAAGCTTGTGTATAAGGTAGTTCCATGTCCTGAGATTTCAAGATACTTATCGTTGTTTACAAGCCAAGCCCAAAAGTCCCGAGAAAAGATTCTCTGAGCAAGGATAAGTGTTGAACACGAGCAGATGGATAGGCATACCAAGAAAATATCTGAACATCATCATAATATGTCTTTTCTCATTCGCCACCTGATGTATGAAACGGGAACCTCGATAGACGGTGAAAGTTTCTTCGTGGCCCGATATCTGCCTAAAAAGCCCCTTTCTTTCAACTTCTTGGTTGGGCATCTTCATCGTGGTCAAATCTCACTCTCTGATAGGCCTTCTTGGCGTCGGTGGCTGTACGCACTGCCGCAGCAACTGAACCCACGGATCACCATTGAGTCTTGGCGTTGAAGTTGAAGTTGAAGTTCAGAGTCTTGGCAATCCCGTTGCAAATCCACACTGTTATCGGTACTTTTAATTTCGACACGCCATTATTGAAGACCTTGGCGGTGGTTTGTTCCAACCCTGCCTACCCACTCGCGGACGGCAGTCCCGGGAGCCGCTGACAGGGGAGTCTGCCTCCTGAAGTTTCACGAAGTCGATGTCAACGTGGCAACAAGGGGAATAAATGTTTTTCTTTTGCTTTAGTTCTATTTGTAAAAAATGCGTCTTAATCTTTGAGTGGCGCCGAAGCTTCCCTTCCGGAATGTTACCTTTGTCGGAAGCAGCCACGAGAAATCTTCGGGAGCGAAGAGTCGAGATGACGCTAATCAGGATCGACCCGACGGGACTTATCAGCACCCATGCGAGGCTCCTTTTTGGGCACTGACATAGCCCTGCCATGCTGCCAGCGCTGTAATTTGAGGCTCGGCCTTACCTGACTCTCGGTGAGGCCCCTTTATTCTGGGCCTCGGTGGGATCTGCGCCGATTGGCCCGGAGCCCGCCAGCTTCACGGGATATCAGCCACCGGCCGGGCTCCGATCACGTTACGGCGTCTCGGTACACGTCAAAAGGTGGCCCCCCACGTATGAGCCCTTCTCGTGTTGTGGGCCATTTCTGACAGGTTCCAGACGGGAGGTCTAGAGCCTTCTGTTGATGCTCCGATGATCGCTGGTGAGGCCTCTCCAAGATGCGTCACGCCCTGAAGACTGCCGCTACAGGACCTGTCTTGGCGTCAATGGCGACAGTGACCTGAGCTGGCTCGTCCTTGCACTCGTCTGCGCCACTCTGCGCTGCAATATCGCAAGGCGAAAGGGACTTTTTAAGATTGAAGACATTCCGATCTTCGGCGCCCAGCTTGCCAAGTCTCCTGCGAGTTGGCTGACTCGTCATGGCAAATTCCTGTTCGAGACGGCATGTTGGGTGCTTGGCCGTTCAAGGCCCCCTGGTCCCGGTCTGCCATTAGTGTCCGCCAGAGCCTCAACATGGCGGCACTCAGCACGAACTACGCCCAAAAATGGCGATACAGCAGAGTTTTCCGCTGCTATCAGGGACCCAGTTGGAGCCACTTTGGGCTCGCCTTCAGGGAATAAGCATCGCTCCCGGGGTTCTGGTTCGGCGCAAATACTCTGCAGGTACCGCGCAGACACGCATATCACGAGATTGCACGGGGAAGCCATATCATGATCCGCACCCTTCGTAATCCCGTCCTGGGCGCAGTCGCTATAGTCTGGCCTGTTCCAAAGGGCTCTGATAACGGCCCAAGCAATTGGTCTCTCCACTCACACATAACAGGGTGTTTTCTCACCACGCCACCAGCGGAGAGTGGCACATTTATACTTCTCAGTTGTTTCTCGATTTCTTGAGAATGGTTTCTCCCAAGCTTTCATTCACATTTGCTTTTCAACAAATTACCAAGAGGGACCAGTCCCCGCGAATACGGTGTCCTTTCTCCCCTCGCAAACATGGAGCGACGATACGCAGAATCTCTGTGGGTTGACTCGAACGTCTCGACTCGACGCAACTCGGTGGAATCCCTTTCGGCGATGAACCTCCCCCTTGCGAGCTCCAACCTCGAGCGCGACGATTCGGCCAACCCCATCAAGCCGCATTGCCCCAAATCAATGGCACCAATACTAGAAAAGCGAAATACTATTCCAGATGTCGAAAAGGCCAGCGACATGTCGGATGAAAAGCAAAACATCAAGCTGTCTGTCCGGCAACGGCTAGAGCACTTTACCTGGGCCTGGTTCACTCTACCTATGAGCTCCGGCGGCATCTCACTCCTTATCCGGGCCCAACCACACCAATTCCCCGGGCTTGTGACAATTGGCATGGTTGTTTACATCATCAACATTGTCATCTTCACGTTGGCATGTCTCGCAATTGCATGCCGTTTCGCGCTCAACCCTCCCACCTTTGTCAAGTCATTGACACACCCTCGTGAGGGCTTCTTCTTTCCGACATTCTTCTTAGCTATTGCGACCCTTATCACCAGTACTCAACGGTATGCGATGCCGTTGAATGACACGTCTTTGATACCCGCTACCCAGGCAATCTTCTGGATCTACGTCGTCTCCACGTCGATCCTGGCTGTGGTTCAGTACATGTACCTCTTTTCAAGCCATAGCTTCGGTCTTCAGACCATGATGCCGAGCTGGCTTTTGCCCATCTTCCCCGTTATGCTAGCTGGGACTGTTAGCTGGGTCATCCTAGATACCCAAGACAACATTGACCCCTTGCCTTTCATCGCCGCTGGCGTGACGTGCCAAGGGCTAGGCTTCTTCATCTCGTTGATGATGTACGCCCACATGGTTGGCCGGCTTATGCAATCTGGTCTACCCAATAGAGAACATCGCACTGGCCTTTTCATGTGTGTCGGCCCTCCAGCTTTCACAGCACTGGCCTTGGTTGGACTGGCAGACAAGATGCCCAACACTATTGCCACTGCACATCAACTCGTCGTGGACGTCGATACCGTCCGCGGTGCAGCTCTGATGGCCGCTATCTTCCTCTGGGCACTCAGCTTCTGGTGGTTCCTCATTGCTGCCGCCTCGGTGGCCATGTCACCGCCCAAATATTTCCACCTCGGGTGGTGGCCGCTCGTCTTCCCTAACACTGGCTTCACGCTTGCGACCATTTCCATCGGGAATGAGTTCCAGAGCCAGGGCATTTTGTGGTTCGCTACTGCAATGAGCATTCTCGTCATCATAACATTCTTGGTTGTATTCTTTTTCAACATCCGCGCCGTCATTGTCGGGGATATCATGTGGCCGGGCAAAGATGAGGATGCGGATTAATTGTCGTACACTTAGCGAGCGTTTTCTTTTGTTGCATACTGGAGTCGCATCATACGGATAGACAAAGGATGGTTCCGGGAGACCGTCCATTGGTGTTATGGGATTCATGGCCCGTCTTGAGAGACGCCGGCCAACAAGGGAAGGACATAGAAAGATACCATATAGACAATACCTAATATTTGGGAATGCAGGATAGATAATAAAGAAAAGCAGCTTGCTTTACACGCTGGCTGTTCCGTGGTCACGAGATGAGATCTGCGCTAATCCAAGCCCACTGAGTGGCACTATACGAGCCTCAGCGATGGCTGACGCCAGCCATCTGGGTCACAGGCATCGACAGCATTGCGAAGGCGTACGTGATTCGTTGCATTCAGAAATCTAATGCAGGTCCGGAGATTATTTGCGGAATTACGCAGAGACGTCACTCTTTGCAGATTTTAAAGTTCTCATTTTCCGTGTGGTTTTGATGGGCGGTTCAAGAAGCTGCTGCTATACATTCGGGTGCAGAGCCTAACGGTGGCACGTAAGTGGCGGACACGGAGTTAAGGTCCCCATACCGCCATCAAGAATGCTATTTGCCCAGAAATGATATAAGTTGCTGCTTTTCATGCCAGAACATCGTACTTTAAATAGTCGAAAGGATTCATTTGATATCTCAACCAACTTTCTGGTCCTAGTATCCTCGTCTTCCAGCCTCTTAAAAATGTCTAAAGTCTGGTTTGTTACTGGCTCTTCGCGAGGCCTCGGCCTAGGAATAGTTGAGACTGTCCTCTCCAAAACAAAAGACAGGGTCGTCGCAACTGCTCGAAAAGCTGCGGATCTGAGCCACTTGGTCGACAAGTACGGCTCTGAGAGAGTCTTGGCGGTCTCCGTGGATGTTGCAAAGAATGAGCAGGTCGTCGATGCCGTCGATCAAGCCATTAAGAAGTTCGGACGTCTGGATGTTGTGGTGAACAACGCTGGCTATGCCGATACTGCATCCTTGGAAGATATGACCTTGGAATCCTTCAAGGCTCAGGTCGACACCAACTTCTTCGGTGTGGTTTATGTCACAAAAGCTGTCGTCCCTATTCTTCGCAAACAAGGCTCTGGCCACATCATCCAAGTTTCTTCCATCGGTGGCAGAGTTGGCTCCCCCGGGCTATCGGCATACCAGAGCGCGAAGTGGGCTGTTGGCGGCTTCTCTACAGCCGTCGCCAAAGAGGTCAACCCCTTGGGCATCAACGTCACCATCGTGGAGCCGGGTGGTATTAAGACGGATTGGGCCTTTTCGTCAATGGGCATTTTCCCTGTTAGCGAACCATATGAAAAGACAGTCGGAGCCTTTTTGACAATCAGAGATCAGATCAAGGACAGCTGGTCTTCGGCAGAGGATATCGCCAATATCATTCTGGAGATCACGAATGTGGAAGATCCTCCTCTGCATCTACTCGCTGGCCGTGATACAGTAGATTATGCCAAGATGACCGCGAACGAGCTGGCGGCTTCAGACGAGAAGTGGAACCATCTTACCGTATCGCGAGTCTAGAATTCACCTCAGGATTTTGGAGTATCTTTAGGATCAGTCATCTTGCGCGGCATATATAAATAAAGACAACATCATAAACTGGATTCAATTCTCATTTGATATCTCTTGGGCTCTTGCAGCCTGTCCTATATCGACAATCTATTAATATGATTAGGTTTTCTACTCAGAGGGCTCTTGTCTCAACCTGAATGCATATTTCACATTTCCGATAACCACTCCAGCCGTGTTGAGACGTACAAGACCCCGAAACCTTGACAACTTCTTTCTCATGTCAGGGGGTCCGATCTGCAACTGCTCGAGAACTTCTGATACGGCAGCATAGAGAATGTTGAGGTCTCCATCCTCAACCTTTACTGCGATCCCCATTGCCCCAGCTGAACCAAGCCGGCGGGTATCGTCTGAAGCGCGTATTGCGATCCCGTAGCAGCCATCTGCTCCGACCTTCCCAATGAGACGTCCCTCATAGGCCGTAGCAAGTTCGGTACAGAAGCGTCCCTCTCCACCAATAAGCTCTGGATACTGGGACATACACCGGTAGATACGAGCCATAAGTCGAGTCCGGTCTGTGCTGTTGGGTTTCGCCTCGGAATCCGCCATGTCCGCTATTTTTGCATACAGATGGCTAACGTTGACAAGGGGTAAGGCTGGGGCTGGTAGATTACAGCCGTCGATTCCCCATTTCAACTGATCTAGTCCCAGTCCACTCAGTTCCCGGAAGACTTTCATCACCTGAACCTGAGTAGGATGATCTGGATTGTGATAGCCCTCGACGGTGCCAAGAAGTTTAGCTCCTGCCAGCATGCCTGCATGTTTCGCGGAACAGTTGTTGTCTATTCCAGTGGGGGTATAATCCGATTTGATCCAGGTTCGATTCACATCGTCCGATATTGCAGGATGACCGCCACATTGTATATCCGTCTCGCTCGCTCCAACTGTCTTCAAGATTGCACGAGCTCGGGCGACATGCCTTGCTTCACTGCTGTGAGAAGAGCACATCAACGCGACATCGGCATCGCTCAAGTCGTACTGATCGAATCCAGGAATCTCAAAAAGGGCCAGTATTTGGAATGGTTTTGCAGCTGACCTAGCCAGAGTCATCCGCGAAGGATTGCCAGCAGTAAACAACACTTGGCCTTTTGCATCGGTTACGGCAACATGAACTTGGTGTGTATTCTCAATGATACCGCCTCTATCACTCACAATACAATCGGGGAGAGTTGTCTTTGTCATCCCGAGGGCCAGTCGCTCCGGTATGAGAGCTAAGCCGGGTGATTTGTAGGACGGGACGGTTCTAACGGTACTTATGATAGTCGCAAGTTGATGGATTTCATATTAAATCGCAATTCGAGGACAGGGAGACCGAAGGATCTGCCCTAGCGTGCTTAAAGAAGGTATGAGTCTTCACGGCATGTGGATGGTGGAGATCAACGATCCGCCCCATCCCAAGGGCGCAGACCTGGCGCCAAATGAGGAAATTTTTGGAGTTTGATTCGACACATGTGGATGTTTCTGGCTGACATCCATATTTGGAACCTCCCAAATGTCCTATTAGAAGTTTTCATGCAAAGGTCGTGCTTTGAGACGTATTGGTCGAAAAACTTCTCATTGCACTGAGTTTTGATCACGTTGAAGGGCGCAGGCATATGTCATCGATTGCTCAAACAGAAAAAACTTTCGGCCGTTCAAAACTCGCACGGTTAGTACCACTTAAGTTTCTACTTCTGGATAAGAAGCTTGTCGGGTCTCTTATGCGACATTGAGATACGAAATTTGCTTAAGAAGCCGTATGAGATAGAGGAGAAGATGCTTGTTTGGAATGACAAGAGTTCATGGTTCAACTTAACAAGCAGTCAGGAATTTATCACTTGATAGACTCTCCATAGTACAGCGTACAATGACGACTCTCGATATTATACTGCCTTGCATCATCAGCACTATGTGGGATAAATCAGGAATTTGTTCGGACTTACGAAGTACCCCAGTATTTATCTTCTCAAAGTTAGTGTAGGGTAGGTCAGTTGATTTGCTGATTCCCAAGTGTCCGGCTTCCATCATAGAACCGTAATTGCGGTAATAAATACGGTTTCCGAAAGAAGTCCTTATTTCTGAGGATATTTTACATGTCTCTACTTTCAGCTTTATTTGCATAGAATCAGGTAGTTTGCACACTAATGCACCCAAGAATTCACATGATAAGGCGTGGAATATACGCAACAATTTCTTTAGGAAAGGAGGAAACACGTTTATTTATGATCAAAAACTACTTGCTAACACCAAAAATTGCACAGGATTGGCCGAGTCCGTGAGCAAGTCCGAAACTAAGGTCAAGGTCCTCGAAAACTTCAACCGTGCGTGTTGAAATCCCCTACAGATGCTCCACGGGCTTGAAAGCACTCCCCTCGACCTGCTTTATCCCATCGACACCAGTGAACCAGTTGACACGAGTTCCAATAAATTGCTCGATTTGGGGTCGCAACTTGGTCTCGTGCAAGTTAAAGTCATCCACAGTTCCAATGCGCAGAATGCTCATGCCGGGAAACTTGGAGCCAACGCGATACATGAGAGTACCGCAGTTGGAACAGAAGTGGTTGGTCATAACGCCACCAGAGCCAATCGTCTTAGACTGACTGAAGGTCTTGAGCTTATCCTGACCGCGGAGATGCTTCAGGTGCGTGTCCAGAACGGTGAAATTGGAGGCAAACATGGAGGCGGTGATCTTGCGGCAGTCGCTGCAGTTGCAAACAAAAGTGTTTACAAGACCGGGACCCTCAACAGGCTGGGTAAAAGAGTTAGTTAACGCTGTATTCAACTTAAACTGCGTGATGAATACTTACAAAGGCAAGCTGGACGGTACCGCAAAAGCAAGTCGCAGTGGCTTCATCAGCCTTCGAGTATCCATCTTGGGCTAAACCGGCGAGAGGGAAGAAAGACTGAGTGTTGTTGTTTGAGGCAGCCATTGTAGTTGTAGAGGTTATAAATAGTTTACTGAAGTGCAAGAATATTGAGACGTTGTGGAGTCGTCGAGCTTTCGAGTTGTTGAGTAGATGATAATATGTTCTTGTGGGAGATCAGATGGAAGTGTACTGAACTGTTGTTGTCTGGATTGACTTGATGATATTTCCAAAACTTCGAGGACATATGGTTCCCTTTATAATTATGTTGACTATGATGCTATCTCAAGCATCCTTCGCGATCTACAGCCATGTAAATCAGCATGACGTTGCGCGGAATTAAGACGGAGTTTCGGGCCAAGTATGTGCAGGACTCCCCTCATCAAGTACGGAGTTTCGGTGAAAAGACGCGAGGAAAATGCTGACTCAACACGGAGTCTCGGAGCGGAGTTCTGGAGTTGCTTGCTAATAATCCAGCCCAAAACACACCATGATTAATTGCGACATGATTTTTCACGGTTGGGAGAAAGTCAAATTGCCCGTGGTTATAAAAGACCAACGCCTGCTTTGGCTCTCTAGCGTTTTGCATTCAAAAATCGTCAAGACATCGCATCTCATAGACATACAAGTTGTTTGCTTGGGTTCTTTCACCATCATCAGCGTCCTGCCTCATTGAGCCTTAGCACGAATCCTTTCAAACACTTTATTGCTTAATTCCCCTCCACAACCATGAGCTCTTACACCGTTCCCCCCTCTGAAACCCGGCTTTTCAAGCCTCTCAAAGTCGGGAATTTCACACTTCAGCATCGCCTTGTCTTCCCGCCCTTGACTCGGATGCGGAACAATGGCGAAGAACATGTCGCCAATGCCGGCATGGCAAAATACTACGCCGATCGGGCTTCTGCCCCTGGCACCCTCATCATCTCTGAAGCCACTGCTGTAGCGCACACGGAAGAGGGCAACCCGGGCGCGCCTGGTTTCGTCAGCGAGGAGCAGTCCGAAGCTTGGGCCAAGGTCATCAAGGCTGTCCACGACAAGGGCTCTTTTTACTTCCAGCAGATTTGGGGCATGGGTCGCGCCACGAACCCCGAGTACATGGCCAAGCGAGGCTTCCCCTACCGATCCAGCAGCACTGAGCCAATGGCTGAGGGCGGCGTCGCGCCTCGCGCAATGACTGAAGAGGAGATTTTGGACATGATCCAGTCATTTGTTGATACTGCCAAGAGGGCTGTGGCTGCTGGCGCCGACGGAGTCGAGATTCACTCGGCGCATGGCTACCTCCTCGACCAGTTTCTCTCCGACAACGTCAATAAGCGTACCGACAAATGGGGCGGTTCAATTGAGAACCGAGCTCGTTTGACCCTGGAGGTTGTCAAGGCCGTTGTCGCTGCTGTCGGCGCTGAGAAAGTGGCCATCCGCCTCTCACCGTACGCCGTCTTCCAGGGAATCCAGAAGACCGACATCCAGGGCCAGTACACATACCTTATCAACCAGCTGAAGAACATGAACGCCAAGTTCGCGTATCTGTCGCTTGTTGAGGCCCGTGGAGATCCTGCGACGCTGCTCCTGGACGACGAGTCGCTCCACAAGGGCAAGACGCTTGATTTCATTCTCGAGGCCTGGGATAACCTCTCTCCTGTTCTCGTCGCCGGAGGGTACGAGCCTATTACCGCAGGCTGGGCTGTAGAGGAGCACTACAAGAAGTGGGACGTCATGGTGGCCTTCGGCAGACACTGGATCGCCAACCCCGATCTTGTCTTCCGCATCAAGCATGGCCTCCCGCTAAACAAGTATGACCGCACCACCTTCTACGTGCCGTCTACCGTGACGGGCTACAACGACTACCCTTTCAGCGAGGAGTACCTCAAGGCGCACCCGTCTACCGATGTTGAAGCCTTGGACGTTTCTGCCACTGCCACCGAGGTTACTGTCCAGGCCTAATAATTTGCTTTTTTGACATTGAGCGTTCGTGCTGCATTATGTTATAGAGGGACGAGGACATGACAATAAACGGTAGAAGACTGTTATAGAAAAGATATTAGACAACGAAATTAGAACCTCATGTTTCATTTTACCCTGTGCAACTAATTCTGATTGAGTGCTCGAAAAGCAGTTTCTTGACGATGACGTGATTATTAATCGCAGCCGAGGAGGCCAAGCAAAAAGATCTGCCTGGCAAAATCTGACGATGATCGCTAATAATTTCAGCTCCGAAACTCCGCGTCCCGCATTTCGCCCTCAGCTTGTTTTCGCCTCCGCCACTCCGTGTATCCTCAACTGAACACGCGGTCAAAAGCACTCCAAAAGCTCCGATAAAGCGATTCCCCATCCTCGTCCTTGATGAGCACACGCTATTCACTGTTGTGAACCCGACATGAGCCCACCAGGCGTGGCCGGCTTGTCCCCCGGCGTTGGAGGAATCTCTTCCGAGACTCCGTTGCCTCGACGCACCCGCAAGCAGGTATCGCGAGCCTGCGACTTGTGTCGCGCGAGGAGGATCAAGTGCGATAGCGAGCAGCCATGCAAGACATGTCGGCAGAGGAACGCGCAATGCACATACAAGGGTGACGATGAGCCCAGGACGCTGTCAATGGCACTGAGGTGAGTCGTCCTTCATTGGTGAAATGACCTAAGATGAATCAACGCTGAATGATGTCGCCAGGGAGATTGACAAGCTCAAGCTTCGAATTAAAGAGCTGGAAATTGAGAACTTGAAGTTGAAAACCAGTAACCCCCAGACAGCAACGATTCCCAGCCCGGACTCGGCAGACTTGGAACAGTCCAGCTTGCGAACTACGGGAGAGTCTCCCACAGGACTTCCCTCGCCGAGTTCACTCGCATCGAGTCCGAAGCCCCAATGGCAAGGCATCCACGTGGCAACCGCTAGGTCCGAACAGGCTTCGTATTACGGCCCTGCATCGTCCTTCTACTTCCTCCGACGCATCGGCGGCTTTCTGGGTAAGACCTTGAAGCAGCCTTTGACGGATCGGTCGCTGCAGCCTCGCGGTCCCAGTACGAACACCCCATTAGAGACGGGAATCGTAGACGATGGTGAAGAAGCCTCCGCAAGTCCGCTAGCTGGACACGAGAATCGAAGACCACCAGTCCTGTCTCGCACACAGGAGGAGTCGCTCATCAAGCTATTCTGGGAGGGCTACCATTGCATCTTCCCTGTCGTTGATGAGGTAGAGTTCCGAAAGCATTATGCTTCGCTATGGGTGCCTGATCGTCCCTATCGGAAACACTCTGCTTTGGCCGACATCATCCTTGCGTTGTGCCTTCAGTACGGCTATGCCTTCATTCCCCAACACACCACACAAGCTTCCTCGGGGCGCCATGGCCCAGGAGACGACGCATCACTTGCTGGAAGGTATTACTTCCTCCGATCCCAGTCGTTGCTCACGGCCAGTCTCGAGAGCCCAACCATCACAACTGTCCAATGCTACACCTTCATGATTGCCTATCTGTGTTGCGCGTCATTCCACAACATGTGCCACATCTTGGTGGCGCAAGCCATCCGCACTGCGGAAGTGTTAGGTCTGCATTTGGAGCCTCCGGCAGATTTGCCGCACGGCGAGAGGGAGCTACGGAAGAGGATCTGGTGGGTGCTTTGGACCGCTGATGTCCGGACCTCTGCCAAACATGGACGACCAATGGTGGTCGACTGGGATCAGATTGCTGTTACTGCGGCTTCAGATGATCTGGAAGCCGCATCTTACCACGGTGCTGCGCTGGGCTCGTATGGCGATGTCACCTGGCTCACCTACGTTCCGGTGATCCAAAACCTTCATAAAGCTATGATCGACATCCACAACCCGCTGTACTTCAGATACGGGGAGGTTATCAGCCAGCACGAACTATCATGCATCTACAATGGCCCAGCAGCGCTGGAGTCGTGTGCCAAGTTCCTGGCCCCCAAACTTATAGCCATGAAGAATTGGGTAGACAGTGTCCCTCGAGGACTGCAGATCCAGCGGCGGAATGGTGGCGTTCCCTTCTCAACGGATCGCTCACCTCTCGACATCGAAACTCTTGCACCGGCTTGGCTCCAACGCCAACGCGCCAGTCTTGAGCTGACCTTCCATAACCTGATGGTCAACCTCACACGCCCGTTCATATCCTTCTACTCGCACCCCGACACGTACACACCGATGGCTGAGCGCCAGGCTACCACTTGTGTCGACCACGCCATTGCGTATACTCTGATCATGCATCAAGTTATGACCGAATCGGACACCCTTAGTGGCTGGACTGAATACTTCAGCATCCAATGGAATGTAGCCATTACCATGGTAGGATTTATCCTCGCCTATCCCATCCACCCCGCAACTCCGCGAACTCGCCATGCTCTGGATAAAGCACTGGTGGTCTTTGACACCTACGGCGTGACTTTTGGCGTGAGCGCCGATGCTGCCGCCATCATCAGGGATTTAATCGGCAAGGCAGATTTGATCTCTCGACGGTTCGATTATGGCGTCACGTCTGATGTGGCGGTTGACAACTCACTACCTGTTATTCCGGGGACGACGCCGAATAATGGCATGAGCGAGGACGATCTGGCATGGCTGGACCCGAGTCGGCAGGTTGATCAGTATCAACTTAACCAGTTGATGGATTGGGCTGCGTCTGTTGACTCGTTCAACAACTTCGACAGGTTCTTTGATGCGAATAATCCGGTAGACCCGTGGGCGTTCGAGACCTCGTAGGATAAGTGATTGGATGCACAGCCTCAATAAAGGATTTTCAGGTCACACTGAACGGAGTTAGTATATCATCGAAATGTGCTATAACCAGTGCTATAACCGTAGAGCTGCGGAAGTCGGGGTTTCTAAACATCACATCTGAGATTCTCCAACAGGGAGATTGTCTACTTTTCGGTGTCTTTCCAAACTGTCGAAAGATCTATAACACTTGAAAATAAGGCAAACTTCCTCCATTTCTGAGAGCCCAAGCCTACTCTGTCTCTGACTCGGTCTGAGAGACGTGCTAGTCGGCGATGAGGCGGAGATAGGAGAAAGGGGGGTTTCAACTGTTCAATAGGAAGCGAGTTAGCCGAGTTAGCCCAATTTAGCCGACCGATCAAAGGTCCCAGCCATATCAAGCCCCTCAATGACCACATCAGGGAGCTATGATCCAGTCTTCAAGCTTGCAAATAAGAATCTTGCGTCAATTACCTCTTTACCGAGCCCACTTACCCAGGGACTTGCTTGTTTCGGGACCTAAAGCCGGTAAGCAATCTATGCCGTATAAATTGAGATACTACCTCATCCCCTTGGCCCTTGACTCGATCGAATCCTGCACGGCTGGGCCGCTGCGCCGAGCTGCGGCCCGTCACATACGTCGGGCATTACGAATCATGCAGGAACTATACGTCAATGTCACATAGGCTATGGACCTTGAACTCTAGGTTGTATGAATGGAACAGCAGTGGAACCCCCTCGGTACAGGCGCGTCCATGCTTCCCTACTAGCTCGTGGCAGAACAGATCCATCTCTCTATACCCATCTGATAGCGAATCTGGACGATCACGACCCTTCTGTGGATGCGAACACACAAAATCCGGTTGATTCTTCGGACGAAATAGCGAAAGGATGCATATGTTGAAACGCTCCGAGACCCCTGAGTGCCGTAGTACTCGGAACACTCCCATTTTAGCCTGATCGCCAAGGCTGATTGTTAATGGTCTTGTTATTGTTGCCTGTATCCTCCACCGGTCTACAACTGATATAATGGAACCTGTGCTCCTTCTCAGCTCTGTTCCGTTCGAGCAGGATCGGTAGCAAACTCTCCAAGATGCGTGTCCCTCTAGCTCTTGTCTTTGGCCTGGCCGCTGGCCATGCCTTCGCCGGTTGTCCCTACTCTGGCACCGGTGGAAGCCCTCGCGAGTGTCCCTACGCGAAGAAGGCTCGAGATGTGCAAGACAGTCCGAACACTCCAGCAGTGGTGAAACGCGTGGCTCCCGCGGCAGACAAGCTCGGAGTCATGTACATGAACCGCATCGGGCCGTCGGGATCACAGCTATGGATCTCTAATGCCGATGGCAGTGACGCAACTCAGCTCATGAGCAACCAATCCAATGCGTTTGATTACCACGCCAGCTGGTCTCCTGATGGAGAGTGGATTGTCTTCACCAGCGAACGGAGGGCTGATGGCCAATCCGATTTGTACCGGGTGAAGCCAGACTCTACCGGGCTTGAGAAGCTGGTATCAACCGACTCTTTTGAGGACATTGGTAGTCTATCTCCAGATGGTACGAAGCTTGCCTACATCTCCACGGCTATCAACTACACAACCAACGTCTTCGTCAAGGACCTCTCGACAGGAGCTATTCTCAACGTGACGGGCAGTGACGAGACAGTGCAAAGTTTCGTCGGCCCTCACAGCTTCTATCGTCCCTCTTGGTCACCAGATGGCAAGTGGTTGGCTTTCAGCTCAGATGCTGGCACCGAATGGACCGGCCACAGCAATGGCACCGGATGGGAGCACACACAAACTCTCGCCCTCTATGTGGTACGCCCAGACGGCAGCGATTTTCGAAAGGTCATTGGGGAGACTGGATACTGTCTTGGTACTCCTAACTGGTCTCCCGACGGAAAGCGCCTGGTTTACTACAACATGACGAGGGAGAACACCTACAATTCCCACGGGACCAGTGACCAGCAACTGGCCGTTGCTTCGCAGATCTTCAGCGTCGACGTCGCTACTGGCGCAGACGTCGTTCAACACACGTTCGATGACTCCCTAAAGGTTTCGGGCCATTACATCGGCAAGAACAGCAGCAACATTGCGTACCTTGTCAAAGCCGGTACCGATGAAGGTATCAACTACATCACCACAGACAGCACCCACCAGTACATCAATGGCACTGTTCGAAACCCGTCATGGTCGCCCGATGGTACCAAGGTTGTTTACGAAGTGTACGCATGGGAGCAGCGCCAAGCTGAGAAGTCTCTTTTCAGCTGGGACAGCGAATGGGAGTATCGCTTCATGGACGTCTTCCCGCAGTTCCACGTCCCAACGAAGCGCTTGGCTACAACGGAGAAGCAGCTCGGAAACTCTTCTTCTTCTATTGTACTCACCGACGCGGACTACAGCGACCTTGTTCGAGCATTCGATGTATACGATCTTAACAGCACTGCCGCCGAGACCGCCATGTATGCTGCTGGTCTTGCTGGTGCTTTCCAGCCAACGTGGTCACCAGATGGTTCGCAACTAGCCGTTGGTTACGGCACATGGTTCTTTGATCGTGTTCTCTATCCCGGTACTCTGTACCTCTTCAACGCAAATGACACCGGCAAGTACAAGAACTTGACGGATGGCAGTCTCAACGCTGGATTCCCATCTTTCTCTCCCGACGGCACGAAGCTGGTTTACCGACTCTGGGACTGGGAGAACGGACCCCTTGGACTATGGCTCATGGATCTCGCAACACTTGAGACTACTCGCCTGACATGGGGTTGGGACAACACCCCCGGATGGTCTCCTGACGGCGAGCTCATTGTCTTCACGCGTCAGACGAACTGGACTTCCGGACCCAGCTGGGAGGCTGACAGGTTTGATGTCTGCACCATCAAGCCTGATGGCTCAGACCTTCAAGTTCTTACCGAGTCGGAGGCCAACGATGCACATGCTGTCTGGTCTGCCGATGGTCGAATCATGTACAACAGTGGCATGTACGGATTCCGGGACGAGAGCGCTTTGTATGACAACACCTTCCAGCCTTACGGCCAGATTGTCGTTATGAATGCCGATGGGTCAAACAAGACGATGATGACGGATAGCATGTGGGAGGACTCCATGCCCATGTATGTCTGGAGATCGGGCTTTGAATGAAGTTGTTCTAGCAAACGATGGGGAAATTTTCTTGTAAATAGCATTGAGAGGCCCACACACTTCAGCTGCGAAAAAGATATAATAAGTAGCTCGTTTATTGAAAAGAGACAGGTATTGAATGTCTTGAGAGGTGTTATTCCCAATCCCAGACCGATTCAGAAACGCTAGCGAATCATCGATAGCTTGATCTAGTAAATCCATGACCAATATGGCGAAAGTTACTGGTGGTAGGATGGAAACACTGTGACAGCTCTCTCCTACTGTTCAATATCTATGCCAGACTCGTCGTGAGAGTACCAGAAGTCCAATTTCCCTCTCATTTCGTTGCATATCACCCTGATGCCAGGGATATGCTCATGGGGGTAAGTGCTGTAGCACCGGACTTTCGTCGCCAAGCGAAGACCGCCTAATTCAGGTTGCCTATACGAGCATAAAGCATAACAGAGATGCTTTGGCTTCTCGAAAATCCTGACCCGATCTAGACCAATGCGACAACTACCCAAAGCTCGCTGAGCCCCATTTTTATACTCAAAAATCAAGCCTGCGCAGTAACCTATGTCCTTGTTCTCGAAGAGACGAACGCGAATGACACCCTCTAACTGCGCTGTAGACTCGTACGCTTCGTACAGCGCATGATCATCTGGCATAGGGCAGGGAAATTCTGGAACGAACTTTCGGGGAACTTCGCCTGGTTCTCGAGGATAGATTCCGAACGATGTAGATGTGTTCCAGTCGGCAGTGTTGCATATCAGCAGGGTCGGCGAGTAGTTTGTCAAGACAGTGTCATCACCGCCGTTTTCGTGACCGGGTCCTATGCCGACATCGCCAGCCAGCTTCATGCGCATCTCCGGGAAGCTTAGTCTTGCTGCTTGATCCATGACAAAAACAGGAACTTACCAGAATGCGAGGCTTTTCTGGCTTCTGTGCGATATTTCGCGCCACGCGGATTCCAACGGCCTGGATCTCTTCACCTTCAGGTAGGGGAAGATATGCCCAGACCAGGTATGGTAATTGTTGCTGGAGTAGGCGCTTGTATGTTTTCAGCGCATTGGGACTCGCCGCAGTATGAGCGTGGATCGCATATAGCTTGTATCTTGAGAAGAAGAACGTGATTCCGGTCGCTTCACGAATATCGGTAGTAAAGAAGCGTGAGGGTTCGTTCAGCCGCGAAGAGAAGCTGCATTCATCGATCGAGGGTGGGTTGGGCATGTCCCAGATTCTAAAGCCCCTGAGTCTGCGTGGCAGGCTGAGGCGTACAAGCATAAACTAACCCGATATTAGAAAGATTAAGCTCCTGTCTTGGTGGATAATTACCTTCACTTTTGCTCCAAGACTGTCATATTCTTCGTAAACCTCGTGACGCTCGTTCGCATCCAGGATTATATAGGCAGCAGTATCTGAGCGCCAGTATTTGAAGGTCGGAATTTCCGAAAGCCGTTCGATCTGCTTGATGCCTCGATTATCAATGGTAAGTCGCATATGTGGTGGAAGAAACTGTGTTGTGGTCATCTCTGCGTCTTCTCCGCGCACCCATGGACGCGTCAAGCGCATAGGAATGCCCAATTCCCCTGGTCCTCGAAAGCTGATGCTAATTGCTTGCACGAGCTGCTTAGCCATAGCCACGGCAGTGACATAACGCCAGAAAGTGGAAGGCTCGGAGTAGCCACGAATGATTCGAATGAGTTCCGGAGGGAGCTTTTTCAGGCCGGCCATTCCGTAGGCCTCAGCCATATCACAGGCGACATTGACTCCAAAATCGGGGTCGTTGTCGAGTCCAAGGTATGGCATCATTTGCCAGGCTTTCCGATACAAAGCAGCCGTCCACACCCTGCTCTCAGAGTCTAGGACACCACATGTATGTTCGAACAACTGAAGACAATCAGTGTGTATACCTACGCCCTCAAGTGCGGACGAGCAATTGCCGCAATTCTGCGTCCAGCAGAGGAGCTCGTTGTCCGTGGAGAGGGTTTTCTCGTTGATGCCAGGAAACACTGCGCGATTCAGGCGATTGGACGTTCCGCCTGAAGTTAAGCTTTCTATAACTGTGAACCATGGTTAGAAGAACAAGTGCGAAGGTCTCGCCAGGCTGTCGGGCCATCATCCACTTACTAGGCACGAAGCTGACGCCGGGAGCCAGGGCTTGCGAGCAAACACCACATTCAGTCCGAAATTGGACATGGTGACTGGAGTTGGCAGACGGCCCAGCAAGGCCGAGTTTCTCGTCCAATGTAAGGATCGGGCCAGGGGGGTATCGATACATGGTCCACGATGCCATAGATGTGAAGAAGGCTGTGAGGAGAGCCAGCTGGTGAGGGGAAGGACATGCATGCATGTACGGCTTATGTCATGTGACCACGGGTGTGATAAATAATCAGCTGACTCGATAGCCCTCATAGAAATGTGCATTTTCGCCGAAAGTGCAGGTTTCGATGCTTGAAAAATGTTAAGTGCTTGGACCTGAGAGATGTAATTGACATTTTAAGACACTCCAAGCTAGAGAAAACTAAATGGAGATCTTGGGTCTTCTGGTGTCATTAGGTGAGAACTTTAAACTGTTAAGGGATTTACTATGGATCGCTCCATAAGTTTAACAACCGTCCGGTAGAAGCCAGATCCCTGTCACGCCGTACGGAGGCCAGATCCAAGACTATCGGAAACAGATACATTTGCATGGCTATTGTTTTCTATGCGACGAACAAAACCATTTATCCTTGCCAACCCGAATCTATACAACTCCATGCTGGTCCCAAAAATCGTATCAAACATAACCCACAATCTGTCTTAACGTCTCGGACCGTGTGGCCGCTGCCCAGCAGCGTACTGGAGCATCTGATAAGAGTATTGCCTTTCGCCTGAAGTCCTTCGCGGCGAGACCGGCGGCTGATGGCTAAATGAGTGACGGCGGCCATGTCTTCCACGATCTCCCGATCTTGCTCGAGGATCATACGTTTCATTAGGTTGAGGGACTTGGCTAGAGTGATAAGATGGCGGACGCTCTCGAGAACCGGGGCGGCTTTGCATTAATGGCTGGCCCTGGGAAGAGTGTCTTGAGTGAGACGAACGTGTCCCCCGAGTGGTGTGTCTTCCCGCGGCTGAGTGCGTTCGTCCTTGTCGGCTCGGTCGCGTCGGTCTATCTCCTCGGGAGGTTGAATGGCTCATACTCCTCCTCTTGCTCTGGTGGTGAGTGTGGCTTTTGTACTCGGTCTGAATTCCTTGCTCCGGGTCTGTGTCAAAACAATGTTCCAAGCCGTAGGCGCTCGGCGGAGAGTAGTATTTGGCTCTGTCGCGCTGCACAGCCTGTCGTCGTTGCTGATCGCGGTGTTCTCGGAAGTTTTTGATGCTGAGCACAGCCATGTACGAGGCCAGAGAGCTAATTGGAGTTCCACGTTAACATCATACCCAGTTTAGTCTGTCTTGGGGGTATGAATTACCTTAGAATCATTGACAGGACAACGACGACCCATCCAAGTCCGCAATATGTCCCCTCACAAAACTGCGTGTTGGCTCTCAACAGTAGGAAAGTAACTGCACTCCAAAACACGATCTCCATGCTGTTCAAAATCGCATAGGCCTTCAAACTCTGCCATCTCTTCAAAGACCGGACGCGTTCCGTCAAAATTTCGTATAGAAGAATGACAAGGGACTTGGCACTCTAGACTCGACAAGTTAGCCTCTGTGAAAAGTAGCTAGTATTGGTGGTGATCGTACCATTCCCAAGCTCATCGTGCCCGCCCGATTTCTGGGAGCTGCCGCTGGACGGACAAGTATTCGCACCACGGAGAGTATGAGGACTGTAGTAATCAAGACCATTTGTACAGCCTGGATCGCCGTCTTAAAGCGGTTGCTGAAAAGTGCCATGAAACCCATCTTGTTGACAAGTGGTGATGCGTGATTCGGAGTAGATGGAGAAGTTGATGTCTGTCCAAAATCACAAAAATGAAGGCATAAACAACATAGATATAATCCCATTTTGGAAACAAAAATAGATTTATCCCGGGGTTTAGATCTCCTTGGCACATTGGGCTGAATGAAGCTTAAGTCCAATACTTCCGGCCCATTCGGTCTCGCGTTCGGTCTGGCGTCCTATTGGCTGGCGGTGGGGGAGCGAGAGCGAGAGTGGACCTGATGCCATCTAGACCGCGACTCAGATCGCCCTGATACCGAGTTGAGGGTAATCATAGTGTCTACTTACGCGTCTTAGTTTTATCTATTGTCTGAAATGGGATGTCAAGTGAAGGGATCCGACCTATGAAATGCTAGAGCCCCAGAATAACAAGGCTACGGCTCCGGGCCTCGATCCATAGACAAGGATGACTGACGACTGAGTCCGCGGACCGACCCTTATAAATCTATTTATAACCGTATCTGGCACAGACCTTGGAGGACTTAGCTTTTCCCTTGCAGCTCTCTCATCATGAATTAGAAATACCAGGTACTTTCAAGACTGCCCCTGGACGATCTCCCTTCAATGTTCCCCTTTAGGGTAGGACGTCATTGCGGCTATGCAAAAAACATCGGGGACTTTTTAGAAGACTATCTAAATGCTCAGGGCCTTTAGATGAAACAAAGTATGGTGAATAGATTCGGAATTCACAATCACGAAGAATCTTACTAGCATGCGGTGATAGTTATCGTACACCAAGGGTTAAGGGAGTCTATTAATTAAAAACTCGGTATTGTTCAAGACATCCTTTTCTAGAATGAACTGAAGTCCATTGCCTCCATGTCAAACCAAAAACGAGCGTCCGAATCTTGCATCACTCCATTTATACCAAACATATCGGCAATAGTCATATCTACGTCGGTCACTTGGCTTGGGGCCTCCCTCTGTGTTATCTGCGCATATTTGGCCACAGTGCCTTTCGAAAGCCGGCGATAGAGCCTCAGCATCTTGCGACCGGACTTCCACCTCTCCGTCATCGCAGAGAGGATCATTATGCAAGATTGGATGTCGTCGTAGACCGAGGCCCAGTCCGTCTCTCGACGAATGTTATCATCCGTCCATAAACAAAACAATTGCGTTACAGCGGCAAGAAAGAGCCAATGGACTGCCATCCAGGTAGTGTCAATGCTCTCTCGCTCATCAAGCTTGGTATAGCTCTGTATGACCCGGGACGCTGCATCAAAGCAACGATGCAGATCTTCAGACCCTGGCTGTGGGTTTGCTGGAGATGGCCTGTGAGCGAACATGCACAGGTTGTAATAGGAGTGATGGAACCATTCTAAAACATGGTCCGAGCTCTCGACCGGGATATCTTGGAACCACTGATCTAATCGTACTTGAAAGTCGGGGACGTAATTCTCCGGATAGTCCACTGTTTGCTGATACAGGACATCAGCTGCTTCGCTTTGAAGGCGGCGCAGCCGGAAGCAGTGGTTGGCAAGCCTCACTGGGAGAGAAAGATGGGCGGATGCGGCACCTGGCAGAGCACAGGTTATGATTTGATCCAGTAGAAAAGCTGGGCGTCCTAGGGTATTCCCAACAGCTCGATCCATGCTGTACAAAGACCAGAAGAGACGCCTAGGAAGATCTTCCGACACTCCAAATCTTGCTGCTGCAAGTTTTGCCCCGTCTTCAGAATGCAGTTTCAGGGAAGAAGCCATCCGTGAAGCGATGCCCAATAATTGCCACACGATGGGCTTTTGGGGATTGACCATAGAGAACAAGAGTAGTAATAGAATCACTTGAAGTGACTCCAACGTTTTATCCCGAATGAGAGAATCGAGCATCCCAATAGCTTTTTCATGATGTGCCTCTGCCAAGCTCGATGTCACAACGTTACTTCCACTGTTTCCAGAGAGGTGCAGTGCAATTGCAAACACAAGGTGGACTGCAGCGGCTGCAGCATCTGAAGATTCCCCGAACTGATAGTATCGGTCCAGGAGGGCATCAAACTCTTCCTGTTCTAAGATACGGTACTGCCACTGCGACAGTGAGAAAGCGTGGAAAAGCTCTCGCATGTTATCTCGTGGCGGAATAGTCAAGTTCTGATGAGGTTGTTCCAACCCATCCAGGAGAGCAGCCGGAATGACTGGGTGTTGTTTAGGGGCCGGAGTATCCTCCGGAGCGTCCAAGAGCCCATTAGCCTGAGCTAAATGGATGGATGCCTCGATGAACATCATGCCACTTGAAGGGCCTAGGTAACGCTGCGAGTCGTTGGAGGTAGAAGTCGTAGGGATTCGGGGCTCGGATCTCATACTCAGGGGTGAATTGGCCGAGGGCGCCGTCTGAATGGCATTTCGCTGCATACCCTTCAACGTCTCAAGTTCGACTTCAAGCTGGGCGATCTCCTCCTCCAGATTTGATGCATAATTGAGATAAGCTGCCGCCGAGTTTCTGAAGGGATATTCGCAGACGTGGCCCAGTCTCCGGCACCGCCCACATATGGGCAGTGTTTTATCGCACTTGACTCGATGAGTCCTGCATTTCACGCAGGCCGGAGGAGCGGTCTCAGCCATGGCGGTTCTTATCGTGTCAGAGACTCCAGGATCTCATTGAACGAGGGCTTGGAGTGGATCTGGTCGAGCGCTCAGGATCATCTCCCAGTAGGCTCGCTGACCCTGCTTTGTGCAACAAAACAAGAGTGTTTGGAGGTCACATGGAAGCGTTGTATAATCTTTAATATCTCAGCCAGATATGAAGAGGTCAAGTCTGGGCCTAAGTCCAGACGAGAGGCGAGAGCCGGATCTGTCTCGGCGGTAGCGCAGACCCCGGTCAAGGAATATCCGCTTATTTACATATAGCACCCTTGATCTCGCTCCCGTCTCGCTCCCTACCTAGATCCTTCACCTCCCAACTTCCATTCCATCAATAATTGGCATGGAAGCTCTATCATCCGCCAAGCGTCCGTCCGCGATCCCAGTCTGCGAAAGATGTCGTAGGAGAAGGCAAAAGTGCGACACCGACAATCTCAACCCCTGCCGGCCCTGTGTCAACGCGGGCTTGTCGGAATGTCTCATTTCAGAACCCGATGGCCAAGTTTCCATCCCGAGAACCTACGTGCGCAGCCTAGAAGACCAATCGGAGCACCTCAGGCAGCAGATCCAAGCTCTTAGAAACCAGCTCCGTCAACAATCTGCCGAGGCCCAGGTTGCGAACCAAGGCCACCCGATTCCGGAGACTGAGGAAAACCTCTTGTTCCCATCTCCTGGAGGTGCCTCTGACTCCCTCATTGAGAATCTGTTCAGTCATACCAGACGCGCGGAAGACAGCAGCTCTAAGGTCAAGTCGCTTGTTCAGGACCTTGGACAAGTCTCGCTCGCAGCATTGAGTACCCCAGCAGCTGGGCAGTCTTCAACAGATGCCTTATCAAGAATCATTCTCAGTGCCGCTGCAGCAAGTACAATGGAAGTGGATGAACGATCGGAACCCCTGCCGTTGCCTGACATATCCATCGCGCAGCGCGTTTGTTCGCGATATTGCCAGGATATTTTACCTGGCTTTCCATTCATAAACGCTTCGGACATCCTCCTTCATCTACGGCTCAGCTACCAAAGTGAGGCACCTTATTCGGTCTTCATGATTGCAACTATGCTTGCCACCACCGCCGTCTTTCTCTCGCCGAATTCGATCCCCAACGCGATTGGCCTCTATCGCACAGGACTGTTCTCACTTGAACACTGGTTTGATTCGAAGGGCGGAGCGGACATGCTGCAATCCTTGGAAGCAGTAGTTGCTCTAGGCCAGTTCGCATCAATTGTTGGTGAGCGATACGGAGATGCCTGGGGTCTCGCTGGGATGGCTGTCCGAATCGCGGTCGACCTCGGTTTTCACAAGATCTGCGATACTGGTCGGAAACGTCGGCTCTTCTGGTCTGCGTACTCCTTGGATCGCAGGATGGCCATCATTGATGACCTACCGGTGGCGGTGTCGGATCGAGCTATAGATGCTGAAATCGACTCAGATGATTGCCATCCCTTTCGCCTGTATCAGCTTCTTTCGGAGATCCATGATGCGAAAGAACCCGTGGCATCAGCCTGGCAAGATGGCATAAAAGTACGACTTGATCAATGGTACCAAAAGCTTCTGTCGTACAACCCAATATTTCCGCGGAGGCTCCAAAGCGACTACTTCATGGCGATTACAAAGTTGCAGGACAAGCTGATTACTTCAATACGATGAACATTACGAAAAGCACTTTTAATATTTCCTCGGGGTTTCGGAAGACAACTAATCAGACTTCCTCACCATTGGACTCAGCACGCTTGCCGATCCCGATCTTCTGGGTTGATCGCACTTTATCCCCCAAGACATGGTGCCTTATCATCAGGCTCGTCACCAATCCAGCCCCCATGACTACCGCCACCTCGATGAACACGTGGTTCATCGCCTGCTGGAAGATATTTACAGCATCCTGCCGCTCCTCCCCACCGAGAGTTCTCACAGCTTCGATGGCCTGGGTGACACTAAGCTGCCCTCCGCCCAGTTCTAACTTGTTCAATTCTTCAAAACAAACCAGCCCACCAACGCTTATCCCAATACTAGAACCGATTGCCCTGATGAAGGCATAGGCTGATGAAGAGAGAGCAATGTCCGACGCTGGAGAGCTCTCATCGAAGGATGCATGGATGGGGATCAACAGTGAATTGAAGTTTGGCCCGACACCGATTCCGGTGACGATGAGGAGAATCGAAATGACAGCGACCGAGGTGGACTGGGCAGGTTAGATGTCAGAGAAGAATCTCGAAATGGACAAAAAGTATGACTCACTTCTTCAAGCAGGGTCAGAAGCCCGCAGCCTAGGGTTCCGATAATGAAACCGGCCCATATCAATTCTCGATACCTATCCCAAGTTAGCGAAAGGTCCTACAGAATGCATAATGGCGAGGCAATTTACCGCTTTGTAGCTGTTATGATGTATCCGCTGCCGGTACTCACTGTTGCAAACGCCAGGACGAGAGGCAACAAACTTACTCCGCTTCTCGTAGACGATTCGCCTTTGACTCCCTGGAAGTACAAGGGCGTGTAATAGTTCAGACCCGAGTACGATAGAGAGTGCAAAAATGTCGCTGCATATGCACCCGCTCTAGTTCGATCTTGGAAAAATCTCAAGGGAATCACTGGGCGCTTTGCCAACGTCTCAAGGTAGCAGAATGTACCAAGCCCAAAGACAGCCAGTATAATACAGGAGAGAACTTGCGCAGATGACCAGCTCTCACCTTGAGACGCCCACTCGAAAGCAAGCAACAGTAGAACAGTCGAAGCTCCCATCGCGAAGATGCCCGAGAAGTCTAGAGACTTCACAGCTTGCTTCAAAGGCACGGTCGGCCGAGAAATTTGAAGGAAGATCAAGATGACTATAAAGCAGAGGGCACATATGGGCAGATTGACGAAGAAACACTTCACAAAAGTTAGCATTGTTGAGAGCAGCAGGGGAAATTCACATACCCATCGCCAACTGGCCTTTTCTGCAAAAACACCTCCGAGAACTGGCCCAAGAGCAGACGCGACAGCCCACGTAGCGCCAATGAAACCCTGATATTTGCCTCGCTTCCTCGTTCCAACCAGATCGCCAATTAAGATGAACACAAGGCTCGTTATTCCTCCCGCTCCAATCCCCTGGATTGTTCGTGCCGCGATCAACCAGCCGATGTTTTGAGCCGCGCCGCATAGTGTGCTGCCCAGGGTGAATATGACGATTGCTGTCTCAAACACAGACTTTCGGCCGAAGGCCTCGGAAGCCTGTCCGAATAACGGCTGCACCACTGCTTGCGACAAGGCGTATGCTGAGCCAACCCACGTATATCCTTCGTTTGATGACGCTGCACCGAGACTAGGCATGATCTTGGGCAGGGCAGTTGAGACTATAGTCTGGTCGAGAGCGGGTAGGAAGAGAGCCATGAACATGCTAGCGACGAGGACAAGGTGTCTCCAGGTAGACTGGCTGGGTTCTGCCTCGTCCGCTTTCGCCTCTTGGGTCAGCCTCGTTGGTGGAAGGTCAGCAGCATTGTCATCGCTGTCTAGGTCGACCACTGTAAGCTCCGAAGGCGTTTCGAGATCTGATTGTGACATCATGGGTTCTTCGGACATTTCATGCTTCTCTGCCGGAACGCCATCGTGACCTCGCACGTTAGACGCAACAGACTGGCTGCTTTCACGAGGACCCTGCATCGTGACGAATAAACCTGAAGAAGCCAACACTGATCAGGAAAGCATTGCAGGACAGGTTCTAAGAAAATCGAATGGAAACATCGAACGAGACATCTACCCGCTCGTCGGCGAAGTTCTTTTTGAAGGAGACCATCGTTACGAACAGGAGCGGCAGCGACGCGACCGGCCGAAGTCGGGACAACACAATGGCGCTTCACCGACGAATTTCTTCAAGGTGGATCTTTTCTTTGAAGTTTTCCCAAAGGTTATGGAGGCTATGGAGGCTGATCGCGGATTGCCCGATGGCCTCAAGCTGACGATAGCTCATTTACCGACTCAAATTCCCTCCCCACAGGGTGGCAAGCTATGCGTTGCCAATTGCAATTGCTAACATTTTGGAAATTAAATGAGATTGACAAGACAAGGTCGAACTTTCTCGGATGATTAATCTTGGACAAGGAACATTATCGTATCGCGTCGAGCGGACTCAGAGGCACCTATCAAGCTCAACTGAAGAGCTACAGACGGCTGTGTCTAGCGCTGGTAAACCAACAACACCTCTTCAGACCTGGAATGACACGTTCAAGCTCAAGTGATGACTGGGGTTATTAGGACACAAAATAATGATTCAAATCAATGAAGTCTATAGTTTTATGGTTCTATTGTTCTATCCCTTTAATTTCTTTTCCAATCGAACTCCCCTTCCCATGCCGCTCCGACGCGATAAATCATTTCCTCCTGGAACATACCTCCCACGATCTGCATTCCTACCGGCAGCTTTATGCTCTCGTTATCTTCAGCTGGCAGAAATCCAATAGGCAAGTTCATCGCTGGGTGTCCACTGGCATTGAAACAAACCGTATTGACAGCGACGCCCCTGCTCTTGGCCATGTGCTCCTCAGGACCGGCGTCGGGAGCGGCATGGGTATTTGCGACGTATGGATTCGTGGGTGTGATGAGGACGTCAACGTCCTTCAACGCCGCGTTGTACTCGTCCCGTAGACGGCGATACAAATTCATGGCCTTACCATAGATCAGTGGGTGGTTCTCCCAAAGGTAGAGACCAGAGATCATGGTGAATTTTGATGTCGAGAACATTTTGTCGAACTTGGGTTGGTCGAAAGGAGTCATCTTCTCCGCAAGATCCGTCATATACAAGGCTCGGCGACCACACGCCTTTCCTAGATATCCCTGAAGAGCTGCGCCTGGTCGAAGAGCACAGTTGACGATGTGGCCAGCTATCGAGTGCAGAGGAACGCTAACCTCGACAATTTCAGCACCAAGAGACTCGAACTTTTGCGTTGCCTCGAGGACCTTCTCTTTGACACGAGGGTCGAGAACTTGGAACTCGAATGCTTCCTTGAGGATCCCAATTTTCAACCCTTTAACGCCTCTGCCTAACGAGGCGGAATAATCAGGGAGCTCTGATGGTAAAGGTGCAGCGTACTGTCGGTCGTCGATATCGTCCCGCCCGGCAATTGCCTGGAGAACCTTGGCGTTTAGAGCGACAGTCTTCGTCATTGGACCAGCGGTATCATGAACAGCATCATGCGTCACCACGGCGGTCCAAGGAACAAGTCCCCACGTGGGCTTCATGCCCACGATACCACAATAGCTGCTTGGGAAGCGAATCGAGCCTCCCTGGTCTCCTCCAATTCCAGCATCGACCTTTCCAGAACCTACAAGATGGCCACAACCACTCGAAGAGCCACCCGTTGTATATCCGGCAGCGTAGGGATTTTCGACAGGGCCGGTTGCTGCAGAAAAGGACGATGCGCAGAGAGACATGTTTTCGCAGACTGCTTTGCCGAGGATGGTCGCGCCAGCGTCGAGGAGACGAGTCACAATGGCTAAGAATGTCAGTAAATGGCATGCAGTATCCTATGAAAATAATTATCTTACTAGCATCCATTTCGGGAACATAGTCCGTGAAGATGTCGGTTCCCAACAGCATCGGGACATCTTTCACGGCGATGTTGTCCTTGAGACACAGTGTCACCCCTGACAGCGGACCGTCCTTCTTTCCATCAATTCTCGCCTTCCATGCCCATGCATTTCCTTCGTTCTCTTCTAGCGATGGCCGATTGATATTTTGTCGAGGGTATGTCTCCAGATCCACGGGAGGGTAATAGTTGGGCAACGCATCAATGATCTCGATAGACTCTTGAACGGAAGCAATGATGTCGTGCCATTGAGATACCTGATCATCTGGTAGACGAAGTCCAATCTTGTCAAGAACATGCGTGATCTTCTCGGCTGTGACTTTGGTCTTGTGGCCTTCGGACGCTGCTGTGAGAGTTGCCATTGTTTCACTATCTTTCACGCCAAGTACTTGCTACCGTACAGACCGAGAACAACAGTGACCAGTCTTCCAAAGTCGGACCCTGACTTTTTGTTTCAACAATCGCAGAGCCTACGTTGCCTCGCAAACTCAATTTCGTAAAAAGAATGCGAGAGGCCATCGCGAAGCTCGCGACGCGGCAGGTGAGCGATGCTCGTAGAGACCACGGCAACTGCTTATCATCGGGGATTCTCCTGATAGCCTGAATCGCGAATCCGGCGAAAGCCCGATCACCATGTGGAGCGACTTATCTAGCCTCAACCACCGTGTCGGAAGACGGATTGCCATGGTTCGAGTTCTCGATCCGGCTATGCTGCTACCGGTTGGTCTGGGCTGATGAACTCGTGGCAGAGGAGAAGAGTCACAGTAAGGACGGTGCAGAGATGTCCGACATAGGCACGCACAACTTCTTGAACGCGCGTGTTATCACCTTGCTGGGCTCGAAGGCTTTTCTGTTAGTCTTGAGGCTGGGGCCCAGATCCTCAACCCTCGCCACTACTGCCGGCGCTAGCTTGAAGGGCCCTGCATTTTCGTTTGGCTTTGATAGGTAAGTTGGCGATGCAAGATAGTCCTCCTCTCTCGATATCTCATCTCACGCAGCGCGGTGGCAGGGCTACAAGGATATAATGATGCAAGGATCTCATTCATGCAACTGTCTGGATCCTACCATCGACGTGCTGCGTTCATAACACTCAGCCTCTTGTGCTACCTTCACCATGTCGAAGACAATTCGCCATTATCTGCGGCGCCTTGAGGTGCAGCAGCCTGAGGCCGAGGGCTCGACTGCCGATGTCTACCTCAGCAACAAGGATCTCTACCCTATCCCTAAGGAGAACCGCATCTGGGGCAAATGGACGTACAGTTTGTTCTGGTTCGGTGAATGCGCCAGCGTCACCAGCTGGACCGTCGCCTCGACAGGTGTGAAGGCTGGTTTGACGTGGTATGAGGCATGGTATGTGATCCCCTGCCAGAATTTTCCGGCGCGTACTGACAGAAAGATGATATAATAGGCTCTGTGTCATCTTTGGCCATTTGATTGTCGCGTTCTTCCTGGTTCCAATTGGACGCGGCGGTGCTGTCTACCATCTCGGTTTTCCCACCCTGGCACGAAGCAGCTTTGGAATTTTCGGTAGTTTCTGGTAAGCAACGCTCGACCACTAATCACGACAGGGCTTTCTCATTAACGCAACCTCACAGGCCCATCTTCAATCGAAATGCCATGACAATCATCTGGTGTGGTGTCCAGGGCGTTACAGCTGGAAACTCCATCTATGTACTGCTGCACTCGATCTTCCCTACCATCGCCGATGTCCCGAACCCTTTCTCCTCAGATGTCACCATGACTGGCGGTCGACTCATAGGATTTGTGGTTGCCTGGCTGCTGACTTTGTTCTGCGCCATGTTCCAAATCCACAAGTTCAACAAGTTGATCATGGTCAAGGGCATTTTGATGGTTGGTTGTCTACTGGCATTCTTCATCTGGTACGCAAACCCCAGCGCCCGCTCTGAATATATACGGGCTGTCTGACTAACATTGGAACAGGAGCATTGTCGAAGCCAAGGGCGTTGGCCCAGTCGTTCACCAGAAGGCCCAGATCCCTGCCGGAGAGTCTCACGCCTGGGTCTTCCTCGGGCAGCTTTTTGTTCAGGCTGCCAACATGGCCACCTTTGCCACCAATAACGCTGATATTACCCGTTATGCTTCCCATCCTGATGCCGCTCTGTGGCCACAAATCATCGGCATGCCTATTGCTTATGGAATTGTTGGTTTCTTTGGCATCTTCGTCACCTCGGCCAGCCAGGTCATCTTTGGCGAAATCATCTGGGACCCCAACGCGATCCTCGATGCCTTCTTGACTACCGACTACTCCTCTAAGCGACGTGCCGGTGTCTTCTTTATCGCTCTGGGCTTCTCTTTTGCTCAGGTCACAACACAGATTTTCGCCAACCTCATTGCCGCTGGTAACGATACGGCTGCCATGTGCCCACGCTACGTCAACATCCGCCGAGGTGCCATCATTGGCCTTGTTCTCTCGTTTGCTATTACGCCCTGGAACCTTCTCAAGACAAGTTTCACCTTCACCAGCTATTTGGGGTCTTACCAGATCTTCCTTTCCAGCATCATTGGGGTCATCTTGTGTGACTATTTCTGGGTTCGTCGTGGCCACCTGGTGGTTCAGGATCTCTTTACTCGGGACCCTAAGGCCCTCTATTGGTACACTGGGGGTTTCAACTGGCGTGCATATACGGCTTACATTGCTGGCATCATTCCTTGCCTTCCTGGATTCCTGTACCAAGTTGGTGTAAACAGTATTCCCATGGGAGCAAGAAGGCTCTATGTCTTCGCACTACCTGTCGGTATCTTTGTTTCAGCTTTGGCTTATGCCGTCTGCTGTTACTTTAGCCCTCCTCCCGGCATGATAAAGGAAGGATGGCACGAGGACATCAACGGGGACGGCATCCTGGAAGGGGAAGATGATAGTGATTTGAAGAGCGTGGGCAATGATTCTGCTCCTGGAAAGAGCGGTGGCCAGGAGAAGATTGCCGCTTTAGCTTAGCTTCGGACCAAAGCCTGGTAATATACCTGCCCAGCTTTAACACACAGAGTGACGCAGGTAGTAATATTAATAGACAGATGTCGATATTTGCGTTACATGAGTCAATTAAGAAGCTTGTAGCCACACCATTATGCCTCTTAGACGTCGGGTGACATTCGATTAATCTCCCTTGATTCTACAGAGCTTCAGTGTCCAAGGCCAGCGCAGAGTCCAAATCAGCCCACAGAACATCTCCCCACGGCCCCCATTGAGCAGGATCTATCATCGCATCCCAAGCCGACATTTCGAGAATCGCGGTAGAGATATTATTTCCAGATGCCGATCCTTGTTGCACGGGGGGATCGTTCATGAGATGCTCGATAGAAATGCGCTCCAGATATCGATGAGCAGTTGATTCGCCCCCAAAGACAGATGATATTGCAGGCACAAGAGCGGTAGGAGGCTCATCTGGCTGACTTGATGCAGAACTCGACCTGTTATCCCGAGGCACTACGCTGCCTTTGAGGGTATGCTTGCATCTTGCATCATATAGCGCCAAGATGCGGCGGATGACTTTCCGCCCATCGGAGATTAAGGGTATCCAGCGATTCTCATCTACGCTCTTGCTGTGTGAGTCCAAATCGTCAACGACAAGCTCAATGTCAGAGCGAATAGCCTCTGCACTTGGTGGCATCTCTACCAACAAGAAAGTTGCCAAAGCAACAGCCGCTGAGAAGACCTGGTAAGCCTGGACATGCATCTTTTGCGACCGTTGAAACCGTCCAACGTTGGGACTGCGCAGGGATTTGTAGACGGCAAGAGCTGAAGTGCTAGCGTTGACACAAATCTGCCATGAATCGCCAACAAGTGGCTTAAGAAACGGGCGGAACATTCTAACACGCTGGATACAGACACAGCTGTGAAGGATATGCCGCATCCAAGTGATGACGAGGACGAAGCTGGGGGAGAGGTGTTGTTGGAGAGACTCGGGGTCCTCTCGGAGATACCATGGATACTCATCAAGGATATCCATGACCTCGCCGTCGATCTGGGCAACGAAGGAGTAGGACGAGAGATTAGCCCCGTTGTCCACGAAAAGTTTGTTAAAGGTTTTGAAGACACGAGCGCGAAAGTAGTGCATGCTCATCTCTGTGGGTTCAGAGAGTGGGCGGACTCGGATTGCCGAGGGCGTGATGTCAACGTCGTTACAATTAGACGGGAATGGTACCATCGACAGATGAGATTGAAGGAGGGGCGGTCTCCCCAAACAGATGGATTGGAACCTTTCCGGGGTATTAGCTAGGGTGCTGTCCTTGATAATGGAAAGTGCACTTACGTATCGGAAGACACAAGATCCCACCATATTCGATGCCTCATCTCCCTTTCGAGACAGTTCGTAATGGATGCGGGTGCCTCCTTATCCAGACCCAAAGCCTGAGCATTGCGGATGGCCTGGGCCATGTGCGAATTGAGAACTTCGACATTCTTTGTGTTGTACCAATATAGCTGAGAGATCAGAAAGACTTGGATCTGCGTCAGTGTAGGTTTGGTATCGTAATTTCCAGCATGGAGTGCTTGTCGACATGCCGAGTACCATCGCTTGTATAGAGTAGGGAGATCGGAGGGCTCAAAGCCAGCAGCCTCAGCAATCTGTGAAGGTACATACAATCCCGCGAGACAAAGGATCATGTACAGCATGGAGAGCCAAATGAGGTCGACGTCGGCGATATCAGTGGCCCAGAACTTGGCGTAGTCAGTGCGAAACGAGGGAGCATGAATAGCCTGGTAGATCCAATTGACGTTCTCCAAGTAATACGAGACAAACATGTCGCATTGAGTCTGTGAAGGGAGGATGCTAATGAGATAGCGTTTCCAGTAGGACGCAGGTTCATCCAGTAGAGTCCGGTCAGCGACGTTGTATGGGCGCGAAATGAGAGCTGAGGCCACTGTGACGCCCTCAATAAGCGCATTTTCCCGGCTTGAGTTATGAAATCCTGTCAAAACTGCTCCAGGGAGTCCTGTGCGTGAGTCTGGCTCCAAGACTGGGTATCGCGAAGCTTGGCGGGAGTAAGAGACCCTCACATCTGTGAAGCCTACAGGGGAGGCCTCTGACACTTTCACCGACTCAGCTGCCGCAACGCTGGACGGTGTTGGAGGTAAGTCGGCCTTCATCACGACCCCCGGCGGTGTCTCTGTCCCCACCCTCGGCAGCACGGCGCTGTTCTGGTGGAAGCTTGCCGGAGCCATCGCGGCAGCCGGCGGGGGATTCAAACGGCATCGATCCTCGCGGCCGTAGCGAACGCAGCTCTGGCAGGGGACCACACGGTCGCATCGCAGCTTGTAGAGCCGGCAGGGGAGGCAACTGAGCGTGCGGCGCTGGCGCTTGGGAGGCTGCTGGGAGGAGGATGGGGATTGCTGGCGGCGAGCTGAGGAGGCGGAGTGGGAAGGCATGGTGATGGGTGATGCTGGCTCCGGTTGGCAGGACGCATGTCTTCAATCCCGCATCGGATATCTTAAATCAACTATCACTCAGCTTTGAGATCGTAGGTGTCGGTTTGATGCGGCTGCTTATCCCCTGGACTGGGTGTCGACGCTAACTGATAGAGCTAGAGAGAGTCACCCGGAGATACCGCACGAGCCGCTAGGTGAAGGACCGGGAAATCTTGCATACTATTGGCGGACTTAGCACCGGGTTCCCCAGATAGGGACGATCGAGAACAGCTCACTACGGCGTCTCAGGGTGCTCGGAGAGGCCTTAGATAGAGGTCTGAGTCCACCAAAACCTAAGTTAAAGTCAATCAACCATTCGGATTGTCTGGAACTTGCGTGACGATGATTAATATCGGCCGAATTGTTTATCTCTATCATCAAATTCCCAGACAGTTATCTAAGCTCGATGACGCTGAATCATGAGCAGTCCAGCACTCTCGTTCCGCACTGCCTTTGCCGACGTTACCCCCAATTCCAACTATGGCTATCGGGAAGTCTTCTCATCCAGGCAAGATGCAGGTTGTGGCAGTCAGCCATGCTTTGCCTCAGTGGCTAGATATAGGAGGTCGTCGGGTACATACATCGATTCTCCATACCCCCCTGACAAAGCGAACGGAGTCAATTGTCGTCAAAGCTACGGGAGGTATTGAAACCAACACCTCCGCAGCTCATAACGGCGAGGTCTATGCCTTTTTCGCCCACCATTACGACTATTGGACCCAAAAACTTGGAGTATCTCGCGATCAATGGGAGTGGTGCCATTGGGGAGAAAATATCACATTTCAATGCGAGAACAAAATTACTGAAGCTGACTTTCTACTTGGCGACGTCTGGAAAATCGGAGAGACAGTCACACTACAAGTCTGTGGCAGTAGAGTGCCCTGCTTCAAGCTTGCTTGGAGATGTGGCCAGAAAGATAGCTGGCTTCAAGACCTCGCAGCAACGGGAAAATGCGGTGTCTATCTCAAAGTTGTGCAAGGAGGACGGATATATCCGGGAGACGCTGCAAATCTCATATCTAGAAAGTCCTCTGGTCCCATTGTCGACTGTGCCACTATTACCCGAGCCGCGTTTGCAGATGCTCTTTCAACTCGGACTACGATGGATCTTCTCGTGGATCATCCTGATCTACTTGACATGAATAAGCTCATCTTTCGACGAAAGTTGTCCATTCTCCATGACCAAGCTCTCGTCGGAAAAGGGTCTTGGAAGGGCTGGCGACAAGTTCGAGTTTCACGGGTCGTGGATGAATCCCCGGATATCAAGTCGTTCTATATGGTGCCTTTGAGTGACGGCCCAGACGAAGCCCCTCTCGCAGCTTTTCTTCCCGGCCAATTCGCAACTATTCGTCTCCCTAATGTTATCATCCGCTGCTGGTCCTTATCTACATACCCCGATGAGGATGACCGCGGAGCCCCTCATTTCTACCGTGTCAGTATCCGCAAGGCTGGTATTGGCTCAACATGGATGCACGAGCAATGCACTCCCGACACATTGCTCGACATTCAAGCACCTTCGGGATCTTTCTGCCTAGACTGGTCTCCATCCTTCCCTGGACGACAAGTTTATGCATCGGCTGGGATTGGCATTACACCCATGATGTCCATGCTTCGAGCACATATACAGCACCAGGCCATGCAACGTGCGCCCGCTGTTTGGGTCCATGTATCGAGGAATTTGGAGGTCTTGCCTTTCAGGAAAGAATTGGAAGAGTTTCTAAGTCATCCTGTAGCCCAAGAGCTGGAGATCCAGGTTTTCTTGTTCCTTACTGGTGTCAGTCAAGAAGAGTGTGATGCTCTGAAATCGAAGTTATTCAATATTCCGGAAACAAAGACGCAGTTGATGATACACTCCGGTCGTCCTAAGGTCGATCATCTACGAACTCTATTTAGTGAACCCTACATGATGGACCCGTTGCGAATCACTCCCATCGAGGTTGAGGGCAAGTTCTCAACAGTATATCTCTGTGGCACTGCTGCGTTTGAAACAAGCATGAGAGAGATTTTAGAGGAACTCCAAGTTCCTGATGCTTTGGTGCTTTCAGAAGCATTCAATGGGGATCCAGCCGCCAGTAGGGCTTCCACCATTGAAGAGTCAGAGGTTCTTTTTACGAATTCCAGAATAAAAACGGCCTGGAGGAAGGGCAAAATTAGAAAGCCGAAAATTGGAAGTAGTGAAACTAAAGAAGCCAAAGCATCAGAAGAGGTGTTGACAGAGAGTGACGATGGGCCTACACTCCTTGAACTTGCGGAACAGCTCGGCCTCGCACCTGAGTTCGGGTGCCGGACCGGAGTCTGCGGTGCATGCGAGCAAGTGTTATGTAAGGGGAAGGTTACTGGAGGAATGCAGCCAGGAGGGATGGTGCGAATATGCGTTGCTCGTCCAGGAAGCGAAAGAGTTCAGATAGAGCTTTAAGTGGAAAATGTCCAACATGTTGTCAAACAACTCTGAGATAGAATCTTGACATCCACACGTGCATCTCTCAATTGATCTTTCATCATTGATAGGGTCCCCTCAATGGACCGTGGTATCAGTACCTCGTACAGGACTTATAATTGTCATCCCTTTCCTCCCACAAACCACAATACCAACAACTCCGGCTTCATTCCTGAGCCCTAGCTCGCTACCTCAACGCCACTGCTTTTCCATACGCATTCATAACACATCACCAGCCAGTCGTTATGCTGTTATTATCTACAAGTCTTCGCTTAAGAAACCTGGAGCACGCAACGGCCTGCAAGCTGTCCAGCGGCCAGCTTTCCAATCCACTGGTCAACATCTTCGAGCTTACCCTTGCTCAAGATGGGCTGAACGCTGTTAGCTAGGAGCCCCATGTGATTTGTGAGTTGACTTACGCGAACAAGCCCTCGGGCAGTGAAATCAAGGGCCTCCTCAACATCCTTCTGGCTACCAACAACACTACCCACGACCTTGAGCCGCCTCAAGGCCATCATCATGGGAGGAGCACCAGCAATGATAGAGCTGTCCTTAGGAAGGCCGACAGCAACAACAGTGCCGTTAGGTCGAAGGAAGGTAGGCGCAGATTCGTAGGCAGCCTTGGTAGCGGCCGTGACGATCACGCCGTGAGCACCGTACTTGGTAATGTTCATGATCTCAGCAGCGATGTCCTTGGTGGTCTGGAAATCAATAAACTTCTCAGCACCGAGCTTGATGCAAAGATCTCGCTTGGCATCACCCCCATCGATGGCGATGACTCGCATACCCATGGCGCGAGCATACTGGACGGCGAAATGGCCAAGACCGCCACCAGCACCAGGAAGAACGATCCACTGGCCAGGCTGAACACCGGACCTATGATCCTGATTAGTGACAATTCTCATCAAAAGGACAGTTTTCTTACCGCTTGCATGCAACATAGGCAGTAACGCCTCCACACATGATTGGACCGGCCTCCTCGTCCGAGACACCATCAGGGAGCTTCGATGTGTATCGGCCATCAGCAAGGCAGTATTCCTGGAACGTTCCAGGCACCGAGAAGCCGCTGTTCTTCTGGTTCGGGCAATGCACCTCGTTCACACCGTCCAAGCAGAACTCGCACTCTCCACATGTGCTCGCAATCCACTTTACACCAGCTCGCTCACCAACATTCCATCGGTTCTGCATCCCCTCACCCACAGCGACAACGGTGCCAGCGCCTTCATGGCCGGCGATGCCCTTTGTTACATCCATCATGGCGACACCGAAGTCTTTCCACTCATCTTGCAGCAGAGACTTATCGGAACCACAGAGTCCAGTCCAGTTGATCTTCACCAGAATCTCACCAGGACCAGGTTGGGGGACGTCGGTGTTTTGCATGGATGTGGTGGCTGAGGCACCACTGCCCTGGCGGACGGCAGCGCGACCTTGAGAAGGGACTGCGGAGGCCATTGTAGCGTATTAGGGGAGGAATGTGTCAGTTGACTTGGACGGGCGTTGGGTGATCTGATTTAGGGGCGAAGGATGATCAGGGCTGCGCAAAGCTTTAGATCAGTCAATTGAGAAGTTGTGCTACAGCAGAAGAAACAACCTCCAGATAACGCGACAACACCTCAGATATATACAACTCGGCTGTCGCCTCATCAGGCCATGCACCCCGCGATTCAAATGGGTTCGGTCCGTGAGAGTCCGAGGGGCTCACGGTCCGTGGATTGCGGAGACTGCAAAAGGCGCGGGGTATCACTGTGTCTTGGTGGTTCAACTAACTTAAGGTAGTCTGTCCTTTGGACTAAGCGAGTAGGATCGTCGCAGCGGCACAGTTGGACACTGTGGACTGATACCAGTTTGCTGGTTGGGCGTTTGCAGGCTTCCCCTCCTCAGCGGAACAAGGAATGGGGGCGATTGGTGTGATAGAGGCATTGTATCCGAGGATGGTGTATGCACCCATCTGCAATGTTTATCTAGGGCGAGTGGGACGGCATGGTGGATGTCTCGTGTGCCTCAGCTGTGCGTGTTGGGTCTCTTGGCAGAACTGATCTGATGATGCTGTTATCAAGCTTCGGTCCCTGCCGTGATGCGGTTAATATTCCATGATGCCCATGGCTTGTCATACGAGTACACTCATTGGCAGAATCCAGCTCTCTGACATGCAGCCACTCGGAGATAATCCTGACTCTCTCAAGCCTGTCAACAAGCACGTGGCAGCTGAAGACAATGAGCTCCCCTTTACGGTAAAGCAGCATTGGCCACCACAGTGGCAGAGTTCGCGGAAATAACCTTGCTCGGACAAAAGGCAAAAGTGAAGCCCTCGTGATGCGGGGTGATGCGGAAGGATTGGGGATAGAAGCACCCATGCGCGTACGCGTTCTGGATCATGTGGAGGGTTGGACTCAGCCAGAACCGGATCTCCTCTCCGCGAGCCATTTGCAGATCGAGACGGACAGGCTGACCCGAGGAATAGATGTCCCTATTTGGAGTTAGCTGGATGGCGAAATGGAGTGAATGAACCAGAGAATTCATCACCAGTGTCCTCACAAATCTGGGGGCGGGTCGACGGATGCTCTCGGTCCCCTTACCGGAGGATCCGGAGCCCCGCATCGGAGCCGATTTGCGTGGGGAAGCGGGGAGACCATTTATTGTCCTCGTACCGACGCACCGAGAAGGATTCAGAGAGCAGTTCGAGACGCTGCGTGTGATGCTATGAGCTTTCAAACCAGTGATGGAGATTCTTTATCAGGGATTTCACAGAGATGTCGAAAACCGGCGGAATACCAGTGACGTTTGCCCAACGGGAACTCCCAGATGCTGGTATTTCCACGGGCATGATGATATTACGACATGGATCTCGCCATGTAAGAACTTTGTCACATTTAAACTCATATGCATGTAATCAACTCCAGAAAAATCCCTCGAATGATGTGAAGAGACTCACGGCAGGGCATCCATGTATACTTCGCATTGCCCTGAGTCAGTGCGATACGTCTTCTTACGACTCAAATTCGTGCATTTGAAACAGACCCTTGGGTGCTTGAAAATTCTCGTCCGATCCTCCGCCAGCGTTCTCAAATGTCGGCTTACCGTGCGTATGTGCGGAACACTGAAGGTGGCTCACTCCATTCAGTTCCCAGCCGCTGATAAGAATCCTCGAGCCTTTCGCAAAATCAGCAGTTGAACGACGTCTCTTCCTGTACGATACAAACTTACCCGAATGATTCGGGACCACCCGCTTTGAGCCCCTCCTCTGTCATCCACAAAGGATGTGCTGGCATTGCTATGACAGCAACACGAAGTCCGTATCGTAGCTCGTGTGTTGCGAGGGCAGTTCCGCTGTGGGAATTGATAACGGTGATGAGATCGGGAGTAATGCAGAGCATCTCTGGAGCGGTTTCGCCAGTGGGACCTCTGAGTGAGGCGCTGAAAAATTCGTTCTGTGTACCATTAGTATGAGTCTTCATAGATACTTGCGGCAGATACTGACTTGGTAGCTCAGAACCAATTGCGATTCCCCTGCACTGGTGCTATTATCACCATCCTCCTCGGTGAAGGGCTCTAGAGTTGCTGTTCCGATGGTCCAGCCTCCTTTCACTTCTCTCTTCACATCAATGACCTTCCCGCTATAAAGGAGCTTGCCACCGGGAACCACTTTGAGCTGTGCGCGGTGAGCGAGATATTCTTCATTTCAAAGAACAGGACTCACCAGGGCCTTGATAACATCGTCCTTACGCATTCGAGCGAGGCAGATGGCACGGCCCATGAACCAAGCCATCGACAACCCTCCCAAGCAACAGTACCGGTCAAGTGTGCTTCGAGCCAAGGGAGCGAGACTCAGCGCAGTGTAAAGGCCAAGTTCTACACAAGCAGTGCGCACAATTGACTCAAATCGATGAATGTCCTCGACTCGAGCAATAATCTCGACATTGCCTCTCGCATCGGATAGAACTGCCGGCGTCGGACTCGCTGCACCAAAAACGTACGGCAAAGCCATGTCAACCTTGGGAAAGGCCCTGCCCATCGTGTCCGCATCAACGACAGGGAGATCCATGGTTGCTGCAGATGCAAAAGTGCGCATGCCATTCGAGCCACCAATCTCTGCTGCCATGATTGCATCGTAACCCTTGATTCCGAGGAAGCGCGACAGCTCCTCAGAGGCCAGAGCTAACTCATCACCACTGATGAGTCTCTCGTTGGAGACCGAGGGTGCTCCGGCAAAGGCAATCATTGCCACCTTGCTCTCCGGCGAAAGTGTAGAAGACTCTACGATGCGCATTCGGCGAGAAGGAACAGAACGAAGAGTTTCTCTCGAGTGCAAGAGGGCCGAGTATACGGAGCCTCCTCCGCCGGTACCGAGGATGCCACAACCTTCGCCGATGAATTCGAGATCAATCTCCGAGACAAACCATTCTCCAGTCTTTTTAGACACATCTGGGATGTAAGTCTCAAGATCTACAGATGATATCGCGTCCCCTGTTAGATGAACACCGTTAGGCTCATGTGAGCCTCCGTTGGTTGACTTGTGATTCGCTTCTGGCAAGACACCGTTCGTGTCTAGCGATGGTTGAATAGAGATGTGACGCCACTCAAGCTCTCCCGTCTGTGCGTGTCAGAATTTTGCAATTCAATGAAGTTGTTTCAGGACACTTACTGCTTTACACACTGCTCGAACTGCATTGTTAGCTGTGTATTGCAGTGGAATCAACTCTAATTCCATAACCTCAGCAGAACCCAGGCGAGCACCATTGAGGTGAGCCAAGTCCACAGCTTCCGTCTTTAAGTCTTTGACTATATCAGAGTGAGACCGGCCGTTCGGGATGATGATTCTATCGACCTCCCCAGAGACCTGCAACAAGTTAGTTGGTAGTCATCTGAGGTTTGCTTTGAATATACTGTAAAGACTTACCTTGGCTATTGCAGCACCCACAGCGTTAGCAACCTTGTAAAATGGCGGCCGAATGCACTTCTTCACATTCTTGAGCTCAGATCGTTGAATTATTGATCCTCCACCAACCAACAATAGCACAACATCCGCATCCGAGGTCTTCATCGTATCAATGCAACGTTCCAGCTGTGTCGATATTTGACGAGCAGCTCCAGATACAACTTCAGACGCCACATCAGCATTCCAGACTGGCAAACTGTCGTCATGAAAACCTTGCGCTATTACAATGTCTGTCGCAGTCAATGTCTTGCCGCCGAAGCAGAGAGACTCCTCTCGCAAACGATGACCCAGAGAGACAGGTCCAACAGATACATTGCCTAACTCAGTGACCTGGACAAGAGAGCCACCGCCTAGACCAATACTTACGACTTCTGGCATACTGAATGAAGTTCGGACACCGCCGATATTTGCTGTCGCAGATGCTTGGCGTGGGAATCCAGAAGGGGAAAGGGCAGCGAAATCTGAGGTAGTGCCTCCGATATCCACCATGATGATCTGGGACTCATTAAGATCAATTTCTGACCCCTTCCGATGGATACCAGATAGGAAGATGGCGCCGGTGAGAGAATTCTTTTGCGACGTTAGTATCAAAGATCGTAGCGTAATCGACGATAATGCCGTACCGTCGCTCCCGAAGAGAAAGTCTTGATCGGTGCCAAAGTGGCCGCCGCAGCATCCATGATTGTGCCATCATTTTGTGTGAGATACAAAGGACAATCAAGGCCTAGATCTTTGATCGCGCGCTGAAATCCGTGGATGGTTCGGCGCGCAAACTTGAGGATGCTACCATTGAGGATTGCGGCATTCTCTCGCTCAACAAAGCCAACGCGTCCAACATCTTTCGAGCAAACAACATCAATACCAGGAATCTCTCGTTGCAGGATTTGTTTGACTTCCTCTTCTTGAGGAAGGTTTGCTGTGTCAAGAGGCGAGAAGATACCCACGACGACAACAGTCGAGATCTTTCTCTTGCGAATTTCAGCGGCGTGAGTGACTACCTCGTCCACCCTGATCTTTGTGATATAGCGACCATCAACTGTTACCTGTCAGCATCAAGAGTCAATAGAGAGATTTGTAAAAGAAAAGCCCACTCTCAAGGCCACCGTCGAGGTATGCCGAGTAACCCTCAATCACCCTTCGAAGGGGCGCTGGGAAGTCCGTAAAAGATGGAACCTCTCTACAGAAGGGTCCACAAAGACGAAGAACTGCTACCTTCTCAAGGTTTGTGCTGTCTGCCTGGACGACAGCATTGATGAAGTGAGTCGTGCCGATGTTGACAGATATCACGGCATCATGGGGTACGTGGGCAGCTTCGATGACTTCCTGAATGGCGGTGCGTATACCGGTAGTGACATCAGGAGTAGTTTGACTCTTGTAACTACTCAGGATATCAATTTTGTGGTCTACATCTGTTGAGGTGCCGTTCTGGCTGAGCTCAGAGCGACAAGCAACCACGGCATCCGTATTAGTTCCACCTAATTGACACCATCAGAACAACCACCAAGTAGCAGACATCGCAAACACGTACCAACATCAACGCCGATCCGGTACAGTCTTTTTCCCGAAGTGATTGCCATGCTGCTTACACATTCACCTGCGGCTTGCTGTGATAAGACGTGGTATTGTGTGGGAACCGGGACTTGTGACAACCCTTGACTAGAGGGACAACAGCACTTTATCGGTCACCATTCAACCCCGCGCTCGGCTCAATCCCCTCGGAATCAATTCCACATACAATAACTCCATTACAAAGCCTGAACAACTCTAGACAAGTATGCTTATCGCGAGAGCGCAATTCTTTGCAGCTCCGAAGTCTCCGGGCGAGATACGACCGGCCTGTCTGTGCCGTGATTGGCGGACGTAGCTTAACTCCAGGGAAACCCTATCCCAGCTACGGAGTACTGGACCTAGGCCTCGCCCAGGATCTTCCAGGGACCACGAGGTCAGGAGAGAGATAGCGCAGCGTCGCAGCAACACGCGAGGCTCATATAATCCGGCCATCCTTTCGGGCTGGGGTTGCGTCTCACAAGTCCCACCGCGAGGGGTAGAAAGCTTTGTCTTCTCCGCATCCTAAAGCTTGACCTTTTAGTCACAAGAACCTCACACGATCTACTTGTCCCCCGTCCACAAGTCAGACATGATGGAGTCTTTGCTCAAGAAGCTCGAGGTTCCGCACCCTGGCAATGAGCCCAGACCTACTGCGTTATTGAGCCATGATGTCAAGCCTATTGAGAAGGAGAGAAGAGTCTGGAGTAAGCAAGCGACCCAGCATGACCTCGACATCTCGACAGGTCGACTGACAGAATTCAGCATGGCCGGCCTACATTGCACTCTGGTCAACTGTAGCCTTTAACATGTCCAACTTTCAAATTGTAAGACACTTTCTCCGTTCTCAGAGCCTCGATACTGACCCGTACCGTGACAGGGCTCCAGCATGCTCGCTATCGGCCTCAACTGGTGGCAGGCCTTTCTGACGATGCTGTTCGGTCATCTTTTTGCCGCCGTCCTCGTTGTCGCTGCTAGTTTCCCTGGTCTGTATTATAACATCTCTTTCCCTGTGGCGACTCGCATTGCCTGGGGCTACTGCGGCTCCATCTTCGTCGTGCTCAACCGCATTGTGCTATCCATCGTCTGGTGCGGGGTGCAGTCATGGCAGGGCGGCCTGATGACCTATGTCTGTCTACGAGCCATTTGGCCAAGCATTGACCATATCAATAACACGATTCCGGCGAGTACGGGTATGAACTTGCCCCAGTTCGTTGGGTTTATCGTCTTCTTCGTCATCCAGTTCCCGTTCCTCTTCCTCTCACCACGGAAGCTCCGATACCTTGTGTATGCCGGAAGTCTCCTCGGCTTCCTCGTGCAGCTGGTTCTCTGCATCTGGGCCTGCGCAACTCGTGGGTCAGCCGGCTTTGGAACCATCATCACATCCACTCAGAATGCCCTTCCGAGTTCAATGCTGGCCTGGATGTGTGTCTACTCGCTCAGCGTGACTGTCTCTAGCATCACGAGCGGCACCGTCAGCGTCTGCGACTACGCCCGTTTTGCCAAGCATCCGGTCTCGGGTATCTGGTCCCAGGCTTTTGGTTTCCTCCCTGGATGGCTCTCCAACGTCTTCGGTGTTCTCACCATTGCAGCAACGCAGAATCGGTACGGTGCTCAGCTTTGGAGCGTCGCTTCACTCCTGATGGCAATTCAGGATGCAAATGGTGACTCTAAGACACGGGTCGCGGTCTTCTTCGCCGGCTTCGCCTTTGGTATCTCGCAAATCGGACTCAATGTGGTCGGCAACTCATTCTCAGGCGGCACGGATATGTCCTCTTTACTTCCCAAGTACATCAACATTCGCCGTGGTCAAATAATCACTGCTTTCCTGGGTCTAGTCATCAACCCATGGTATCTCCTCAGCGGTGCAGTGGTCTTCATCTCAGTCATGTCGGCTTACACCATCTTTTTACAACCTTTCCTCGGTGTCCTTGTCGCGCATTACTTCATCATCCAGAAGCGCCGTATTAAGGTATCTGACCTTTATTGCATTGGAAATAGGTCTATTTATTGGTATACTGGTGGCGTCAACTGGCGTTCCGTCGTGGCTGTAGGTCCCCGAACTGAGCTGTGTCTCTCAATTTTGACTGAGACTTGAGACAGTGGATTTTCGGCGTCGTGCCTCACATTCCGGGATTTCTAACTACCGTCAACCCCAAGATCAAAGTGTCCGAGCAAGCTTCACAGATGTACTACCTCTGTTCCTTCACCGGCTTTGTCATTCGTAAGATAACTTGTTTCCATCCGTCTATACATTCTCGCTAACAACGCATCAACAGCACTCGTCGTAGCGACCTCCCTCCACATGATTTTCCCAGTCGCCGCTCAATCGAACTACGTTGCATCCGTCACGACTCACGAGGCCAGGGTGCAATTAGAGGAGTACATTGAGAGGTTAGAACTTGACTTTGGCACCATACGTGGAGAGAGCAGCCTCCAAGGAGTCGACGAAAAGGTGAGAGAGGTCACCGACGACAAAGAGGTGTAGAAAGGAGCAAGTCTTCGAAGTGTAAACTTCTTTCCTACTCTAGGATAGAACGACCATGTGTATGTAGCTCTAATTATATATCACCACAAAAATTGTGACTTATGCTTAAGGTTCGTTGAAAGAAAGCGCGGGTCTTAGAGGTTTCATTCTCTTGGGCATATACATGTCATAACTACCCTTGGGGCCGGTGTCTCGTCTCTATTAGCACCACTCCCAAATTAAAAGACCGCACTTACGACGGTTTACTTCATGTCAGCATGAGCTTGGTCTGCGCGTTTGCAGATCTCGCGAAGCGTGTCAATGCCTTCAACGAGCTGGAATGATACCGACACAAAGCCAGCCACGCCAGCGGCGACGCCAAAGGCTTCAGCCATGGGGGCAACTGGGTAGTCAAACCAAAGCGTAAATTCAGTAGGGTTAGTTACGAAGCAGGATATCCCGTAGAAAATATGATTGAAGTGTATTGAGGATAAGAATCTGAGAGGGAGGGGGAAGACGGATAATCTGTCTGGGCGCCTAATAGTCTCCGTTCAACAACTCCGCCTCCCAAAAAGCCCGCCAATCTGCCCTGGTCAACAAATGTGCATTTTCCTGCATGTTGCAGCCAACAAACGACGCCAGCTAGGGTCCGCCTGACGAGGCGGCATCCAGTCTCAACAGAAGATGGGTGCGAGCTGATACAGCGACAGCCAAAGACTAACCAAGAACACGTATTCACTGCTCGTTCAACCCATCAAATACTGTCTACAGGGATGCCCTCTCTGTATTGTGCGAAGAAACAGAGGACTCATCAACGCTCGCCTCCCTTATCTGGTGAATTTTTGGCCCCCAACTGGATCCATAGCTGTGGCGGTGATGGCGGAGCAGCGGCGTCTCCTGCCGTGCGGTCGGGCCCAGCCAATTTCGGCCTGATTTCCGGTCATGTGTCAGGTTTCGCAGGAGTGCAGCGCAGATCCTCCAGCTGAGGTTTTCCCATGACGATAGGACATCTTACGCTGGAGAACAAAGGTTGAGGTTGAATACTGGGAAACAAATGGGGGGTTTGCAGTCTCCACTGAAGTTTAAGGCCTGGCAGCCGCGGGACAGGCGGCCCTTTCCTTCCTCAAGCGCCCCCGCAAGGCTGTTTCAGGGGACAGCATGGGGCCAAGCCTCCCAGAAATTGGGAAGCCGCGCAAGAGCATTGGATGGACGGGACCTTCCGCTGGAATGTAAGGCATGAAGAAGTGGAAAGAGCTGCGACGTCATCCCGTCAACTCGTCCCGAACCTCATCTTCGCTTCCATCCAACTCCATCTCACCCACCACCTCCAGCCCAATCCAGCCGCAGCAATGCTCAGCCCATCCGCTTCAGCTCGAAGCCCAACAATGTCTCGCCCGCCAACGTCCTCCTCCTCAGCCCCCCTGCATCGTGCGACCAGTCAAGAGCCAGGCGGCCCGGCCACGATCCTTGCGCGCCCCCAGCGCTAATTCCCCTGTTGCGGGCTGCAATCCCAGAGCCTCATCTCCATCGTCGGCCGCGAGACCCTCTCACCACTGCAGCTTGCTCCATACTTCAAAATGGGCTGCTTCCCGCTTCCCGCCATGAGCAGATGCCCTCGTCCTCCCCTTCATGGCTGAGGATGAGCTGCCTCTCTCCATCGTGTCTCATCGTCCCCTCATCAGCGTCCATCGAACCTTGGTCTCGAAGCTCCCTCTTCAGCAAACCTCGCGAACCGACTCCTCGTACCCGACGACGATCCTGATCACTCGCTCGCAATAACGAATTGATCCCCGGGCGTCGGACCCTAAGAACCCGATTCCCACGACACCATGGCGAACAGCGATTTCATCACAGCCATCGTGGCCCTCGTCATCTCTCTCGTTGCCCTGCTAGCGACTTTCATGCAGGTCATGCAGCAATACTACGCCTCAGCAGCCGGCTACTCTCAGTGCAACGAGAAGGTCATGGGGAAGTGGGCTTCAACGAAGTCGCGTCGCTTCTCGTGGGAGGAACTGCGTTTCGAAGTACAATTCGACGCTCCCGTCATTTTCGTCTCTCCCCCCAACAACAAATCCGGTCCCGTACCGAAAGCCGAAATCTACTTCCTCGATGGCAGCAAACAGAGCTTAGAAGACACATGGACCGACTACAACATAGACCTGCGTAAGGCATACGAAGAGAAAAGCGATAAAGAGAAGATCCATACCGCCGACAATGAACGGGCTTCATGGTCTATCCTCCTTTCCGCCATTCAACGCATGGAGAGCGACTCGCGCGATTGGCAGAAAGAAAGATACAACCAGATGGGACCGCCCGACGACTGGTCAGAAAAACACGGCATTCCTCTCGAGCCTCCATCGGTCCGCGATACTCATACTATGACGGTTGCGCTGCAACGGAAACGCAAAAGCTGGGACACAATGCCTTCATCCATTATTCGCCCATATGCAACCACTACTATTTGTCACCTCGTCGAGATGATGGCAGCTCTGGGGATTTACTGGAAGGAATTTGACCGCAAGCACGACCGGTATCGAGCTGAAGGTAATGGTTTCATGGTCTTGGGCGAGCGAATCAGCGACCTTGGCCTCATGTTCTCGTTCCAGGTCTACGGGAAATGCACCTTCCAGCAGAACCGTGTTGTTCCGGTAGATGAGGTCAAGGAGCTTTGTTTCGGCTACGTTCCAACCATATATCGAGAGACTCTGGACCAGAGACGACTGGAATTTCCCAACGATGAGCCACATAACCTCAGCTCGCTTCAGATGTCAAGTCATAGCGAGATTGCAGAGAGTCTTGTCTTGATCGGTTGCAACAACAATACGGTTCGATACTTCACCGACGAGGGCAAGCGGACTTCCCATCTTTTCCCAAGTCAGTCTTTACTTTCTGACCTGCCCTCATGGTTTTGTTCGATTCTAACCCTGTCACAGTGTCTTTTGAGATTCTAGGCATGCTCAGTCGTCCCTTTTACATCGAGAATACGCTCTTCACTTACATTCCAAATCCCACCCCTGATCGCTGGGATAAACGATCGGTGTCTCTAGTTAAGATAATGGAGGCTTACCAAAAGCTTTGCGAAGCGGAGTTTAACGAGATTAGACGCAATGTCGTGGTGATCAACCGTATCCAACAACATGTCACCGATATCCTAGCACTCCAAGAGAAAGGAAATAGTCTAAACCGCCTTCGCCTCCTCAAAGCCCTCAACCAGGCCCTCGCTGACTGCGACGAGATCCTGACAGCAAAGCGCCGGAAGCCTCTTGGAAAGACAGGGGACAACGTCGGTCGGCCATCCATCCAGGCTCGCGACAAATCCGCCGACAAGCTTCCCAAAGAGAGCCCTGAGACAAGCAAGCAAGGGCAGCGACGCGAGCTCGTGCAGGATGTCCTACGATCTCATATCCAGCAAGTCCTGGCCTTGTTGAACGAGCGAGATGACCGCAACGCGGATACTCAGTCGCTGCTTCCAGACCGTGCTCCCTCGCCGACGAACCTCCGCTTCCCAGCAGCGCCCAAACCGCCACCTCCAGACTTTGACGATATGAACGCCGCCAGCCCCGACGACAGGCAGCACACATTCATGGAGGTTTACTTTGAGGTCATTCGGTGGAAGGTAGTAAGGCGATCGCAGAAGTCGGCCGACCGTCGAGCCAGTGTCGTCGTCGGCGCACCTCCTGGCTTTGGCTTCCGTAGATGGGATACGGATCGGACGCATGCCACCAGCATTCGCGAGGACGACGAGTCAATTCCTCCGATGCCCGGCCACACCAATGATGCCGAAATCTCGCCGGTATCGCCCACGCAGCATGTCGCTACGAATGCCGCCATCACGAGCCCGCCCAGCGTGCGAGAAGAGCCGCCATCGCTGGACAAGGTTCCTCTCGCCGACCAGATCGTGTCCCACGACGACATCTGGTGCACCCTAGTTTTCAGGATGATTTGTTGGCTGATGCTGCATGACTTTGACAAGTTGGATGTGCAACTTAGCAAGAGCGAGCTTTTGGGGAGCCGAATGCCGGTGTATGTGGCGTAAGACAGGGGACATGGATGAGTTTTGAATAGCGGAAAATTTGGGTAGCATTATGGACTTGGCTTTGGGGTTAAACAATGTGATGGGATTTATTTATGGACATGGCAGATACACGCACATAATGACGAGGTTGATGGTTACGGCTGTACGGAATTATCGAGACGATCATCTACAAAATAGATCTGAGGGTTGACAAGAACTAATCTTAGTGGTTATGAATGAAGTCCTACCCTACAGAAGGGAATGACAAGAAGATGACTGATTTCTCGAAGGCGTGAACTAGGAATGCAGTTGAGATTCTGTCGAGAAGCATTTACATAATAATATGTTTGCATTACTGCGCAATGATACGAAATGAACTGATCTAGTATCATGTTCAACATCCGGACAGTAATATTAATTCTTGATACTCTCGGTAATGCGGCGAGGTCACTATCTAACGAATCATTCCTAGAACTGCGCAAAATTTTGCGAAAGATGATTAGGTAGACATGCAATCAAATTTAAAAGGACTTCAAATGCTTCACAGGCCACTGCATGTCCATTACGGGTGCCGAAGTTGACAGCATGATCGTTCCCGAAGCGGACCGGCAGCGAAACCGGCGAACCGGGGCCGTGAGCGGAGGTCGGCCGGCGCCGGGGCATGCTTACTCATCAGACTCTCACAAATTTGTGGCTTGAAGCGACGTGTGGCTGTGGTTGTCCACGTGAGGTGGCGGCACCTATGTAGCACCGACGGAAATTCCGGGTTGGGATGCTGTAATCTTTTGGAACAGGCAGAAATGGTGCAGATTTTTCACAATGCATACGAATTTGAAGTTTTTCCCTTTGTGAATTCCATTCCGCGGGGGTTGGCTAAGAGGGAAAGGATTGGCTGTTCGGGAGAGCCGTGGCGTGAAGGTGGGATTGGTTAGGGCTGAGGTCAGGCCGGGCGCTGGAATGACGAACGAAACTGGAACGACGGCCGGGAAGTTAAACAGTGAGTGTGAGAGCATGACAGGTTTTCCCATGCGAGAGAACCGAGAAGCGATACCGGGTTTGTTGGCTCAGAGTGAAAGACTCGGCTGGCTGCGCACGTATCACAGCGGGCGGGACAGTTACCACTTCACAGGACGTGCAGGGCAAGGATGTGCCCGAGAAGTATTTTTTCACTTGCTGCACTGATAGGCGTGCAGAAGAGGAGAGCCCGAGCTTCCCCGTTGGTCGTCGTGCTGGTGAGAGAAGATGTGGTAGTGGTGGTGGTGGTTGCAGCTCACGCTGACGGGGATGCTCCCCGATTCGCAGAGCCCGCAGCGAGTCAGAATGAGGTATGACGGCGCGTAGGTTTTTCACGAGCGAGTGGCCGGCAGATGTGACGATGATGATGGGAGAGAAGAGGGGGACAATTCAAGGCCGGCGGCCGTAAGTGGGGGAAGGCCGAGAGAGAAGATCGGCTCTGGATCGGACAATAAGTGGGGGAGCGAGGAAGTGTCCTGGCCTGGCTTCGGAGGACGAGACTTGCCTTGGACAAGAATGAGGCTGTCTGTCTGTCGATGCTGTCAGCAGGAGGCAAAAAGGGGGCGGGCTGATCATGTGCGCGGCTGTGAGATGCGAGTCGACCTGCGGGCAGAGAAACAACGGCGTCTGATTGATCGAGGGCAGCCGAGAAGGAGTCGCGGCATGCAGGAGGCGTGCACAAGGGATTGCTGGATGCTGCTGGGGGCCGAGGGAGGCGGACAATGGCGAGTGTCAGGGAGCTGGAGGCGGTTAGAGAGTGAGTTGAGAGACAGTCAAGGAGTTGGATGAAGGGGAAGAGTTGCTGCAAGTGAGACTGGAGACATGCTGTAATAGAGACTGTCTTGCTGTTCATCTCGTTGGGGGACCTTTTGCCAGAGTCTAGTTGCAGCAAGAACAATTAGCATCATTGTCTCCCTTGTTTGTACGGAGTAGGCTCTTCTAGTTCTGGGGCTGGCTGTCCGCCATTGCACAATGGATGTTCCAGACCCGCCCTGCTTAAAGGTTGCTTGCCTGAGGCGCTTCCCTGCCCTTCTGGGGGAGTCTCACGCTGTTACTGTTACTTCCAGGTCTTACCCCGTAAAGCGGGAAGGGCGTTCACCGTTTCTTCCGTTGGGCTGTGACCCGACCCCTCATCCCGCCCGTAATTGTATCCTGATGCACAGGGAAGGGACGGAAGGGCAAGCCCGTGGAGGAGAACGGGGGCAGCAGTCAGTAGTCCGTATCGAGCACCGTCTGGCGACTTCCTAGGAAGTCGTTGTCCACTGACTCCGGAATATGGGGGACGGCAAACCCGCTGTGCGCTTTGGCCCTCCACTGCTGCGCTTGCCCTCGGGAAAGACAGACAGAAGACGGAAGACAGAGTACCAGCCCCTCTCGCTGCCTGGAGGTCTCCTGCGCGTACCCGTCGCCTCCAGATCGCACGCATCTGCGCGCACCCGGCTTATCGATCGGTACCTGGCTGCGACTTGGTCTGTGCGGCGGCCCCGAGTCCACTGGAGCCCAGCCCGGGCAGGGAAGGGGTCACTGCCGCGGTCGCATTGGCACTGGAGACGCCTCCCAGAACCACTGACGGAACTGCATAGGCCCCACTAACCCGCTTCCCTGTGACTGGCTGGTCCGCCCAGGACAGTGTCCAGAAGGAAGAAACTCACTGAAGGTTAGTGGACGCCCGCTGAACGCACCCGCTGCAGGCGCTATTCACTGCCTGAAGGGCTGCCCACGGTGAACGTTCCGGCTCCATCCCATCCAATCCTGCTTCCGTCAGACTCATCCAGGGCAGCCAAACCTCGACTCCTCCAAGCCGGTGGCCTTTTTCTCTCCCGGAAGCATCCCACCAGCCAGCAGCAGCAGCAGCAGCAGCAGTCCCGACACCGACGCTGCCCAACCCGCCTGCCCGCTGCGCCGAGAGAAGTCGACGGTTCCTCGCTTCGTTTCTTTTGCTCCTCGTCTGTGCCTTCTCTCCAGACGAGATATTCCTTGATCGTGCCGTCGGCTCTTGTGGCGGTGCCGCTCCACCAACGGCCAACCCCCGACCATCTCGACCACCTCGCGTGAGAGGCGCGTTGTTCAACGACCGCTCGTTGAACCGCATTCACAGTCCGAGGACGCATCAGAATCGATTGCTTTTGGCTGGAACTCTGTGCCTGGACGACATCGTCGACTGTCGCTTTGCCCCGGGTTCCAACTGCTCCCGTGGCATCTCCCAGCCTCCTCCTCACACCCCATCCACCACCACCTCCACCCTTCCGTCAGCCGCCTTCGATCCCGGCCAACCTCACCGAGCACACGACAGCCCTCGCATCTCCTGTCAGGGCCTCCGCGTCGACCCTCAAAGCGTGACCTTCGGGACTGAGCATCGGCCGTCTCCCTTCCGCGAGCCGCAGTCATGACGCCCTCGCCGGCTTCGCAGGCCCTGGAGCCTCGCCCCAAGAACGGCCAGACTGTCTCGGTCAACATCTCCGAAGGCTCTCAGAACGCTGGTGGTGCTCGCCGCTTCCAGCTCGAGGTCAGCGAGTGTGTCGAGACTAGGACGGTGACGACCACCACGCGCTTGACTCGCAAGTTCCCCCAGGTCTTCGTCCGCGACCCTATTCCTCTGGAGGATCTCGACACCAAGGAGTACCCGCTGGCCATGAAGCCGACGCCCCCCGAGCTGTCCCAGTTCTCCTACAACATCCCCACGGAGGCCGAAAATGACGACCTCGAGCGTGGTTCCGGCTTGCTTCCCACCAAGTTGGTAAGTCGGTCGAAGCCAGGCTGGCTGTTCACAGACGCCGGCCACCAAACACCTTCACGTGCTGACCCCCTCTCTTCACAGACCAAGCGGTATCCCAGCGAACGATGCACACCGACCATCAAGCCCGAGCCTTCCCAGGATTCCCTCACGCTGAACCGGATAGACCGACATCCCTCTCGATCGCCCTCCGAAGCCTACTCTCGTCGAGCCCGGACCTCCCGAGCAAGCCCTGCCGCGTCTCCGGAGTATCTGCCTGCGAGTGCCAGTTCATCCCAGCGACCCGGCCGGTCCGCCCATCTCAACGCCGTGTCGGATAAACTCCGACGCTCGATTGCTCATGGGCCTGGCCGCCGTGACGCCGGGGATAGGGTCACTCGGAGCACCTCTGGCTTCCTGGCCACTCCCGATACTACCGAGATCGCTCCTGAACGCTCTGCCCGACACCGTTCACTGCATCTGGATCGCGTGCAGCACTCGCCCGAACCTTCGTCAGCCCTCAACGCCACTCACTATGAGTCTAGCAGTCCTGTAGACAGCGACTCCCATACCATCTTCAGCAGCAACGTGGCCACGCCGCCCATTACGGATGCCGATGCGGACCTGGAGCCCTTCGCCGACACTGAAGACTCGCTGCTCCAAGGCGGCCGGCCATTCCATCCCCGACCGACTGTCGATGTAGCAGCCCAGGATGCTACTCTGCCCAGCCCCCGCCTCTCCCCCACTCTGGCTGCTGCCCGATTACACACCAGTGGTCATGATGAAGAGGAGGAAGGACAATCTAGTTTCCAGACTGCGACCACCGAAGGCAACACATGGCTGGAAGAGTCTCAGACGGAGGAGGGCGATTCCATGGCCCTCGTCCGGGCCAGCCAGCCCCATGACGACTCTCGTGCTCTGGTGCGCTCCCAGTCTGTTGAGAGCCAGCCTTTGGTTGTCGACACCCAGACGCTACTCGAGGCCTTCGAGTCGATGAAGCCGGAGATGAAGACGTTCATGATGTATCAGTTCCTCCGCCGCTGCCCTCGGCCTACGCTGCGGGTGGTGGCCGATGCCGTGAACCCGGCCCTCAAGTGTGACTTCTTACAGCAACTACCCCTGGAACTCTCATACCACGCTCTGTCGTACCTCGACCATCGCGATCTTTGCCGCGCCGCCCAAGTATCGAAGCATTGGCGTAACATTGTCGACCGCAACGAGACCGGCTGGAAGGAACTGTTCGACCGCGATGGCTATACTCTTCCTCCGGGAGAGTTGACCAAGGCTATCGTCCAGGGCTGGGGATGGCAGGACCCGGTTGGAGAAAATGGCTATGAGAGGGACTTGAGCATGCTCAACCGACTGACTACGACCGAGAACGAGCTCACCCGAGTCCTCCGGAACGACACCGTCCCCAAGTCACGGACCTCGAAGCGAAAGAGAGCTCTCAACACCTACTCGGCTTCTGAGCGATCGAAGAGACGGGCCAGCGCCCAGGAGGCGGTGACCCGCGACGATAAGCCACAGCCAGAGGTTAAGCAACACAAGTCGGAAGGTCCTTTGTCGGCTGCTAGTGCTGCCGCTGCTGCGGTCTCTGATCCCCATATCGGACTGCCCAGCCTCCGACAGCTACATCTCTTCAAGTCTTTGTATCGACGCCACCACATGATCCGCCAGAGCTGGACCAGCGGCAAGGTCAGGCCTGGCCATGTCGCCTTTGCTGCTCATCCTCGCCATGTCATTACCTGCCTCCAGTTCGACGAGGACAAGATCATTACTGGAAGCGACGATACTTTGATTCACATCTATGATACCAAGACCGGAAAGCTGCGAAAGAAGTTGGAGGGACATGAGGGTGGCGTGTGGGCTCTTCAGTATGAGGGCAACATGCTTGTATCGGGCTCGACTGATCGATCGGTTCGTGTCTGGGATATCGAGCGGGGTCTTTGCCAGCAAGTCTTCTATGGCCATACCAGCACCGTTCGGTGCCTGCAGATCCTGATGCCCACCGAGACCGGAAGGGATTCCAGCGGCACTCCTATCATGCAGCCGGAGAAGCCTCTGATTATCACTGGTTCTCGAGACAGCCAGCTTCGTGTCTGGCGTCTTCCTGAGGTTGGATCCCGACGATACATCCAAACTGGTCCTCCCGCGCATGAGTCCGACTGCCCTTACTTCATTCGTGTCCTGTCCGGCCATACGCATTCGGTTCGGGCCATCTCAGCTCATGGTGATACCCTCGTCAGCGGTTCTTACGACAGCACAGTCCGTGTCTGGCGTATCAGCACCGGCGAGGCTCTCCATGTGCTCCACGGCCACACTCAGAAGGTCTACTCGGTTGTCCTTGACCACGAACGGAACCGATGCATCTCGGGATCCATGGACTCTCTCGTGAAGATCTGGGATCTGGCTACGGGCACCTGTCTTCACAGTCTGGAGGGACACAGCCTTCTCGTTGGCCTACTGGACCTTCGAGACGAGCGACTAGTCTCGGCCGCGGCTGATTCGACTCTGCGTATTTGGGATCCGGAGACGGGCAAATGTCGTAACACGCTCATGGCCCACACCGGAGCTATTACCTGCTTCCAGCATGACGGACGGAAGGTTATCAGTGGCAGTGAGAAGACTGTCAAGATGTGGGATGTCCGGACCGGCGAGTGCGTTCAGGACCTGCTCAGTGACCTTAGCGGGGTCTGGCAGGTGAAGTTCGACGAGAGGAGATGTGTGGCAGCGGTCCAGCGTGATCAGCTGACCTACGTCGAGGTAAGTGGATGCTTATAACGTGGCGATTAACGGATTGATGCTTACCATCTCACACAGATTCTCGATTTCGGTGCGGTCCGAGACGGAAAGCCCCCGGAGGAGCTGGGCAAGCGTATCCTCCTGAACGAGGGCGAGGTGCGCGCTATGATTGAGGAAGAAGCAGCATAGCGACAAGGTGCACGAGAGACAAACGACGATCTGGCATCGACACTCACATCGGTTCGGTTCTCGATATACACACGACACGGAGGAAGCCATCGGGAGTTGGTGGAATAACATTTTGGGTCCGAGCATCACTGGAACAGACGGCGTTACGGCAAAGCATATACCTTATCGTATTTGACATGGGTTTTATTTCTTGTTTCTTTTATCCTGTTTCTCATTATGCTCGGGGAGGGCCGTTCATTTATCAGGGCGCCCACCGACGCCGCCGACGACGACACATCATACCATACCACCACTGTACGGATTCAGGCACAGGGACTCATGGACGGGATGGGGTAAAAAGAGCTGCTATTTATATGTTTGCTATCGCACGGGTGGATGGACTGGTTTTAGCGGTTAATGATGGTCATCGAATACAGTACGATCGCATGTATCTTGTGCCTGCTTGCTGGGTGAAATGTGCGCGGCTTTGGGTGAAGTGCGGAATTGAAGCTTAAGGCTAAGCTTATCAGGGAGGTGCCCGGAATTTGTGGCCCTGATGGAGCCTGGAGGGGCGGTTGTTTGCAAGTGTTTCATTCCAGGCTTGATTTTGGGTGGGAATCGTGGGTTTAGAGGGAGGGATGGGCTTGGCGACGCATCCTTTGGTGGTTCCGTCGATACGATGGGGCTGCGAGGCAGATTTGGCGAGTTCTTCCATCTGAACCGCGGGCTTGAAAGGAGAAGATGGTGCTCCGAGGAGTCGTGAGTGAAGGTGAGTTGTTGCTCGGTGCTGATATGAAGTTGGAGGTCTGTCTTAGGCATAGGCCTTGCTGATTTTGCATGTTCAATGTGAGTTGCCTGATGTGTGAAGGAACCCGAGCTGAACCTCAGGCTTGGCATGAGAGGGTCCCGTCGGGCGAGCATATGGACTATTTATTTAGGTTCCCCCTGGTCTTGATCTTGACGATCAATAAGGTCTCCCCGAATTGTCATTCTTTAACAACAAGGAGCGGCGCCTGCTAGGATCTGTCCGCTTGCTAGGATCCGTCTGCCTGCCACTAACTGTGGTGTTGGGTCGATATCCTACCGTTTTACCATCAGGAGAAGAGAAAGAAAGTGTTCACAGTCTGCTCGGCAGCATCGGAATGGCTTTCGATCGGCTGGGCCGGCTGATCTCCAAGGCGGGAGATCTCGCGCAGCAGGTCAACCAGGAGTATCAGCGGTCAAGACAAGCACAGGAGGAGTATCGCGAGCAGCAGTTTCGACAGTATGAGCAGCAGCGACGGGAGCAGCGGTATCAGACCCAACCACCCATCCCTCCGCCATATCGACAACCCCAGCCTCAACCTCAATCTCAATCCCAATCACATTCTACTCCCTCAGAACCTCCTTATCAACAAAGCCCGGCAGCGCCGGATTGGCGGACCATGGCAGCACAGTACCAGGCCGAAACTGACCGCGAGCTTCGAAAAGCCATGGAGGAGGGCGAACGTGTGAAACGGGAGAATGAAGCGGCTATAAAGCTGGCGGAGAGGGAGATGGCGAGGTTGAGAGCGGACCAGGAGGAGCAGATGAGGTTGGCGGAAGAGCAGCTGCGGAGGCTGAGGGTGGAGGATGATCAGGGGGGACGACCTTCAAGGGAACAACAGCAAATGCAGTATGCGTATGAGATTCCTCCGCCCCCACCTCGTCGCCCAGAAGCTACTCCTACTATGTCTGCACCTGCAAGTCCGGACGTTGTTGGACCGGGTCGGGTGGATGTTCGACAACCACAGCAGAGTGTTTACTATCCGCCACCACGACCTCGATCTCCAGCTGTTGCAGCAGTACCTCTGCAACAAGCCTCATACACGCCATATGACGGATCCTCAGAAGTAAATGCCAACCTTCAAGCGCCAATTCAGCCACAGACGCAGCATCAAACACCGCCTCAAGTCAAACCAGAACCTCCTCAGCCACCTCAATCTTCTAGCCTACCGAGATCGAATACTCCACCACCCCAGCAACCACACCCTTGCGGCATCACCCCCTTAACCGAATGCGTCGAAGATCCCATGAACATCGAAGTCGATTTCTTCGTCCATCCCGCAGCGCCCAACTTCACAACTTGCAGTCGTTGCTACGTCGATCACATCTACAACACCCCCTTTCGGGAGACATTCCGATTGACAAAGTTCACGGAGAAGCAACCTCGGAAGTGCCATTTCGGAAGTCAACGAATGAAGCAACTCTGGCCCACCGCTGTATCATCCGGGAATCTTACCCCAGTGGTCGAGTTCATGCAGAGGAGGCAGGGTGTTCCGAATTGCGCGCAGACTGGGCTGAAAGAAGGCGCAAGCTGGTACACGACTCCAGAAATCCCGAATGCGGCGTTTTGTCAAGCGTGTTTTGAGGATGTTCTCATGTTGAACCCATTCGGAGCAAGGTTTCGTCTTGAGACGGTGCAGGGGACGTGTTTCTGCGACCTGAGTTCCCGTTACGTGAAGCGCATGTTCAAGATTCACTCGACAACAAACAATTGGTCAGCGTTTGCGGCGGAGGTCAGAAAAAGAGTGGAAGTGTCTCCGTGCCCGAAGCTTCAGGCCGTGAAGCCTGCTGAACGGAGTTGGTTTGTTTCTAAGAAGGGTCCTGAGGGGTTGCAGATATGCGGTGCTTGCTACTGGGATTACTTTCATGGCACGGAGGATCAAGGGAGTTTTTCACCCGTTGCTCCTAAAGCAGATAAAGTTGCCTGTATGATGGGTTACGTCAATTTGCTTTTCCCTGCTATTCAGGCCAGCTCCAAGGAGGATCAGAGCATCTTCTGGGCTGGCATCAGCGGAGTCGACAAGAATCCCTTTTGCTCACCCACTGGCACAAAGGGTGCAACTTGGTATACACTGCCCAACGATCCTCCGAACTTTGGAATTTGTGGCGGCTGTTACGAGGGCATCATCAGGACTCTGGGCGGAAGTAGATACTTCCACGCCAAGCCTCCTGTTCCTCCAGAGGAAGCATATCTTTGCTGCTTCAACGCAGGGCATCACCGCATGCCCGCTTACATGCAAAACTATGCCGAGACACTTCTCAAAGGGACCATCCAACCCCTGAAGGATTATGCCACCGCCTTTGCCACCGTGCCTCCCTGTCCCCGGCATGACATGAAGAAGGGTGCAGACCGCAAGTATTGGGGATGGCCTAATGCTCAGATATGCGAGGACTGCTATCTCAGCTTCGCAAAGAATACCCCCTTCGAAGCACATTACACTCTGCACGGTGAGGTGATCACTGGCCCATCCATCTGCGACTTATACTCCTCGCGGATGCGTCGTCTCTACAATACCAACCCCCTGGATTCTTTCCTCTCCGCTGCCCAACACCGCCGCCAAATATTCCAGGAGACCGTCCCACGGATGGAGCAACTCCTCGTGCAGCAGAAGATGACGGCACAGATGGCCCACATGCAAGGCGTGATGGGCACGACGTACAGGGCGATGGGCGGCGCGGCGGCAGCGGTGCAGCACACGGGGTACACTGTGGGAAATGTGTATGGTGGCTATGGCTGGCGGAACGAGATGGAGTTGGATGGTGCGATGTATTCGAGGATGAGTAGGGAGACGGTTGGGGGCGCGATGGGGGCAGTGGCGGAAGTGAGGATGTTGGAGGGGATGTGGAGGGCGGTGGAATAGGGGGGGAAAGGATGTCGGGAGAGGAAGAAGCCAATAAAACTGAGAGGATGCCTGTTCGTTGTGCAGCCAATGAACGCGCAACATCTTCAGTTAATGTTTACTACCTCAAGGTGTATATATATATATATCACAGACGAAGATCACCTAGCTTGTAAGCTGCATTGATCCTAGCCGCGGGCACTGCCGCCAACGATGCGGTTGTGGCCTTTTGTCTGCAAATTCTCTGGAATAAACAATCACCGTGCCTGTTGCCAGTTTGACTACTCATGGACAGTGAAAAGCCTCCAAGCGTCAGCATCTAATTCCAAATTTGCGACGTCTTGATATGCGACCCTGGAGAAAAGCATACAGCCCAATGGGTGGAAAAAATCTCAAATTTCTCTAGAAATTAAGTTGATGACTAGTCACAAGCGATTTGAGACGTGCATTCATGGCAGCTCGAACTGCCGGCCCTTTTGGCCTAGAGATAATGGCACGAGAATGTATCTTGGGGGAATGTGCCGTGTGTTTATGGGTGAGAGTATCCTCCGTCACTCCTATGGCGACACAGAAATTGCAATATGCTTGTTGCTTGACTGTGCGGACTCTATTTAATATTTGACATCAAGATTTGCCTCTATTAATTCTCAAAAGGGACTATTACCAAATCACCAGTTATTGCCTAGGAGGAACTCCATGCCTGACTAGTCGCACAGGAGCTCGAAGTAGCCGCCGTTTGCGTGTGTAAAGAAGCCATGTCCACGCCCGTGACTCGAAGGTTGCTGATTGCTTTTGTTGATTGGAGGGACGGTATTATATCGAGTACGAAGAATGCGCCTTCATAGACTTCTCTCTACGTCGGTTCATGCACATGCTACTCATGGTTAAATATCGACGAGAAGGGTATCATTTTCAATGCTGTATGTCATGAAATATTGAAAGTATGAATTTGTGTTTAACTAAGAGCTCAGGGACCACTAGAACAGGGGAACCACAAAGCTGAGGTGACAGCTAGTAGACAAAACAGACTTCTGTAATTTTCAGACAAACCGGGATATCATATCTCATCGTCCTCCTCTTAATACTCTATGTTATCCTCCTTCGCTTGACACTTTATGTTATTCATCTCCCGATAAGCGTGAGCGCCCTCGCTTGGCACTGCGCCAATGTACACCAGAACCTACCGCCGCCGCATTCCCATTTCCTAGGGGTTTAAACATACCCGGGTTGAAGTAGCCGACCTTGGTGATTCTCCAGGCATTGTTCGAGTGTACCTCGCAGTTCGATGTAATAGCTCGTAGTCAGGCAAAAGCCACCATAATTCTTTGAACTGTCCGTTCGTCAAGGTAAAGGTTGTCCTCTAACACGTTTTGACACTGCACCATCTCGTACCAAAGAAATGCCCGCTTTGAATACATGCACTCTGTGGTCATGGCTCGCCAACCACACCAAGCCCTTACAGAGACAATGCGGAAATTCGGGCCTCCAACCCCGCCGGCTCTTCAGCTCGTTCTTCTCTTGTCCCCTCCTCTTCAGCTTGTTCTTCACGCGTACCCTCGAAACACTCCCGGATGCTGCCCGGACAGTGTGGCAGCAGCCCGTAGTCATCAGAGCCAAGTGTCCAACCCATCATAGCCCACTCGCGGCTGTAGGGCGGCGACTCGTATCCGAGGTCCTGCCAGGCCGTAACCATGATACAGTCCCCCGATGATGACACTTTGACGGCAAAGTCCGTCAGGCAATAGCGGCAGTGCCCGCAAGCCTCATCGCCAGGGTCTGCAAAAGCCCGATCCATCGTCCACTTAAGCTTTTGATCCCGGTGGCGTCCGAGAGTATGTCTCAGGCCCTTATGCCAATAGTCATCGTAACCCCTTAGTCTCAGCATCGGGATATGGAACAGCCCGCTCGTCAACCCATGATGTAGTATCGTGGGCTCCCCTGGCGGCTCGATCCAGTTGTGCGGGCAGATCCGGAGGAAACCCATATCTACCTGGTTCAAGGGTCGGACAATGGTTCCTGGACGAGTCCAGAAGGTCCAGGTCGACGAGAGAATGAAGCGTCCATCGATTATACGACCCTGGCGAGATTGGAAAGCGTCGACATTACCGAAGTCAAACCACGGGACGGGCCGCCAGGGACCCAACCAACGGCTCAAGAGGGCACAAAGGTAACCCTCCTTTGGTGAGTAGCCCATCCGGGTCAACTTCAAGGCCATCTGGACATGGCGATGACAGAGGCGATAGTCCTGGCCGTGGAAAGGCCCCTGCTGGAACAACGAGACCAACTCGTATGGACAGGTGCTTTCATGGATGCACCAGGGGAGATCATTTTCGTTGACGTCGTGCATTCTGACGCACGCGTTGCAGAACCACTTACCGGGCATTGCCCGCGATAGTGCGCTTCGGACATTCACCTGCTCTTTGTAGGTGAGAGAATCGGGCAGCATGGGATCGATGATCCGGTACATGTCCCGGCAGGTTGCGGCCAGCAAGATTTGGTCCGAGGCGGGGAGGTGAGTTTTGATCTTCAAAATCATCTCCGGGGGCATATCACCTATGGAGAGCGGTCGAAGAGCCACTTGAGTCTCATTACTTGTTTCTGTGGCGGCATTTGTGGCGGCATTGGTGGCGGCATTGGTGGTGTCGTTGGTGGTGGCAGTGAGGATGCTCTCCCGAACAGCGGTATGAGTGGTGAAAGACGACATCTTGAATTTAAGAGGGAGGGTGAAAGAGATAATAAGTAGTGATGAATGTTGATACAAGGTATCAATATGAGTGTAGGTGGTGATGTTATACAGTTGCTGTGTTGTTGTTGAGATAGGGGATAGTCGTGAGAGGCAGATAAGAGTATGCGTTTGATTGAACAGGTTGGAAGATGCAGAGATGAATTGCGGGAGGCAATACCTTCTTTATATACTACATGTTTATTGTTCAGTTTCCCAAGGTTCTCAACAGATGAACGCCCCTCCGGAAGGTTCCTCCAGGTTTACGATGCAATCACGAGCTATTTTAAACCATATTCTCGCAGGTGAATGACATAGAATAAACTAAATCGAGAGAGAAAAACCATCATTGTCGATACTCGGGTATTCAGGTCTTTACCCACGTTGCGAAATCTGGTCGCTGTCGAAATGAAAGACTCCCAAGTTTTAGCCCTGAACTACAGTTCCAGCATCTTCGAGATATATCATTGAGGCTTCCATATTTCACCTTAGGATACGGGTTCTTAGGTGATTTCCCTTACTTCATTGCGCATAGAGGTGTTGGTGCATGATGGTGGTGTCTGCCTCACACTGAAAAGTTACTTTCTGGACGTATGGTTCGGGTAATTTCACCAGAGCTTCTCAAAGTATGATTGGCTCAGATAGACTGGGAACCGTTTAACTTTTCTCAAACTTAAACTTGGGCGCTTTAAGACCAGCATATCATCATTATCTCCCATATAGGTTCTAAAAGTTACTTTTATATGACTCGAGTCATCAATGAACCGATATGAGATATACATTTGTTTTAGTAATACACCCGACCTGTTGGCGCTTTCACTTGCTGTAGCTTCTAGGTCTTTCTGTTATGGTCCAGCTAGAAGATCAACTCCCAGACTACCAAGGTTGATAGGGCTGGCTTCATCCACATCCATGATGCTGCCTTGCCTATCGCAAGATATCTCCCGTCCGCACTAAATGCTGCTGCCGTAGCGTAACCACTCTGAAACTTGATCGTGTAAAGCACCCGCCCAGAGTGCAAATCGCTTACATCAACACCCTCATCCGTCCGACAGCACAAGAAGCGACAGTCATGCGAGATCGCCATGGGCCAGCCTTGACGACTACGCTTCGCTCCTAGACTATAGGATTCGACGCTGGATGTTGTGTAGTTCCAGTGGAAGACAACATCTCCCCAAATGGCTACTACGACAGTCGTCTCGGGTAGCACGCCCAAGAATAGGGGCTTTTTCCACGTATCCATCTCGAACTTGGCGATGGACGCCCGGGTATGTGGATCAGTGAGCCGAATGGTCCCATCTCGGGACTGCGAGACCAGGGCTTTGCCATCAGGTGTGAAGACAGCGTGAGTAACCTCATCACTGTGGCAGGAAATGACAGATGGCTTTGCGGCAGCTCCCGCCTTGACGTCAAGAACAACAATACGGTTCCTTGCTCCACGAACAGCAAGCCATTGCCCATCAGGGGAGAAGCTCAGGGGCTTCGCGCTAGGCCAGCGCAGCTGCTGCAACTTTCGGCCATTGATGTAATCCCCTAGATGCACGACTGGCTCTTTGAAGGTACTCCCGTCGTGACTCCAGGCGTTGAGGTGCTTCGAGTCATTTTCGCATTGATACGCCCAGCAACGAGCGTCAGGGCTGAAGCACATGCTCACGCCGTGCTGATTTGAGAGCAGCGAGACGGGCTTTGTGTTGACATCGAAGAAGCGGGTTGGAGGCTCCATGGTCGAGATGGCGATGGTGGGCTGGGAATTGCGTGTGAGGAAGGCGACTTGGACGAGCTCGTGGTTGGAGAGCTCGCGCTTGGCGATGTGGCGGAGAGAGACGTCAAGGGGAGCTGGGTTGGTGATGCCAATGGCGTGGTAGTCGGGAATGGCCTCGGGGATGTCGGATTGGTGGGAAGAGACCCCGGTTCTGGTATTTTTAGAGATTGCTGGGCACATTTATGAATGAGACTTACTGGGCACCACTGCTGGACCGAGGAGAGCCGGTGTTGTTTGGGATTTGGTGAAGGTACTGCTGGACAGCCTCAACGAGCTCGAGTATGGCTGCTCGCTGATCATGCAGCCCGTAATTTTGGGGGACGGAGTCTAAGAGGACCATCAGGTCATCCACTTTCTGCACGAACTGCGAAGTGTTGCATGGCGAGGTCTCAGCTGAGGGGTCCAGGAGGTGATAGTCTATGATGCTGTATCGGCGGGTTAGTTCTCCATGTGTCAACTTCGTCAAGCCCTTATGTCACACTCACAATTGTAACAGATTTGTTTCCAGCTCCATCGCCGTCCGAATCGTCTTGGTCAACGGCCCCAGAAGCTTCAGCCAGTCCGCGACCTTATGCAGCGTAGCTTGCTGCGGTTCCTCCACCAAAACCGAGGCTTTCAGCACGTCGTTTACCTCCTTGACCAACAGCGTCGCTGTTTGAACGACGTTCACAAACGGCGCTAGCAAACTGTCGGGAATGTTGGTGTTGACCTCGTCGAAAGGTATGCAAGTATGGCCCAGACGCTGGGAGGTTAGGTCGAGGTCAAGCATGGAGCGGGACAACTCGACGCAATCCTGGCGCGCGCTGGGAAACAATCCTCCAAGTCTGGTGAGAGCATCGCCGTAAAAGCCCAAAGAAGACCTGAGCTTGTCACAGCGGCCCATCAGCTCCGAAGAAGACATCGTGAGGGGTGATGGCCTTGTGGCTCTGCTAGTGCAGGAAAAGACAGTGTGGTGCGGGATAATCACGGGGAAAGGCTTGGCAGTCGAGAATGCTTAAGGCTGATGCATCTGACTTGGCGAATTTTCTGGAATATATACCTACTCTCAATTAGCTTCTGCATGTCCTGTAGGTCGTTCACTATAGATACCAGCTTCCTGTCATGGAGCAGCGGTGGATAACAAGGCAAGTCGGTGAATGATCACGATCGCATGCCCTGCCCCGTCACGGATCTTATCTGGATCTACTCCGTATTCACAGACCACAAAAAGACGATCCGCCCAGCCGGAGCCGCCTCGGGGAGATGAGAGAGGGACTAGAGGCGATAGCGAGATGGATGTGACCACCTTCGCGGCACTTGTAGAAACTAAATGTCGGGGTTTACGGTGGATGGCAAGAGAGAAAAGGCTTGGCCTGGGGAAACCTTGTTGGCGGGCTTGAGCCACTAACAACGTAATGAATGCCACGTAGGCCGTAGAGTTGAGTGAGGTGGCCTGACGATTAAGCTTCAGGGGTGGTGATAGTCTGCACAATCTATTCCTGTAATTGCTGTGATAATTCGTCTGCCTGAAATCCTTGATCTCTGCTGGATCCGTGCTTTCCGGATGGTCGATGTGTGCTGGCTTAGATTTGCGTTCGGAGCTCTCCGTTGGAGCGCTCAAGAAAGCGCGAGCCTAATAGCCCGTGAATCGCGGCTCTGGGAGGTTCTCGTCCCGCTATTTGCGATGATCAAGAAAGATGGAAGCTCATTGAGTACATGCAATTACTTATCACTTTGTATTATCGCATTGCATACAAATGATCAGCGATACACCATCGGATCGCACGGCTAATTCCCAGCATCCAGGAACCAATACCACCCGGAGAATTGTCTCCTACGGCTAGATCGGGTCCGCTAGAAAGACGGCGATCTCAAATCCTATGCTTCACAGCATTTTTAGCGCATAGCAATGGCCTAGATAATGAGCAAGTGAACACTTATTTCACTTCGAGGTCGACTTACATGAATGATTAGTTATCTAACATAATTGCTTAACCCAGATATGCTTGATCGGGTTACAGTTTACTCACTGCTCAATGGTTACTAGTTTCGATATAGCTGATAAAAAGATGAGGCGGAGGCCAGAGTATTGTATCAAACAATATGAATTGTATCAAGATTCAAGAGCTATTCATGATTAATTCCCTTGTTATTTATTTGCTGGCCGTCGCTATAAGCCCACTTCAATTGCCTTCAACCTCAAATTTGCCACTCTTGGTCGCATCCGACACAATATCAACCTTAGTTTCCTTGAACTTTCTCGCACTGATCCGGCGCTCAAATAAGATATCAAGCTCACCATAAGTTCTTCCTGCTGGCTCCGGAAGCCGGAAGTAGCACCAAGTAGCACAAAGCGTGCAGATTCCGAACCAGAAGAACCCAGTCTTGCCCTTCCAGCCCCAAGCACTGGGGTTAAGCATGTAAGGCGTCAATACAGCATCGATGATTCCAAAAATATTGTAAATACTGCGGGCAAGAACCACAGTCTTTGGTCGGAGACGTGTTGATGGCATTTCCGCAACGAGCGAATAGCATACCGGCCCAATGAAGACATCGTAGAAAAAGGTGAAGGCAAGAATCATTGATCCTGTAGCCCAACTCGCGGCGACTGTGTCGCTGGAGACTGCGATAAGGCCAATGATCAGCAAAAAGACGTCCAGGACCATCAAGCCGTATGTATATAGTGTTCGACGGCCAAAGTGGCTGATGGCAACCCAAGACAAGAGTGTCCCAACAAAAGCGAGTCCATATTGACCGAGAGACATGTTGAACGCCTGCTTCGTGGGTAGACCGGCTTGTTCGTAAAAATATGTCGAATACCCCATTAAAGAGTTTCCGCACAGATTCTGAATCGACCAGACGGCACAAGCAATCTCGGTACGTCGAAGATTGACACCACGGAAGCAGTCCAAATATGACGTTCCAGAAACCAATTCAGACTCCATCTCGTTTGTGTGGACCATCATGGCGATCGTCTTCTGGATGTCAGACTCGGAGGTAGCAGAAGTCGTCAGGCGTTGTAGGGATCGAGTTGCCTGGGATATCCGTCCCTTTCGCACAAGCCACCAGGGTGACTCCGGGGCCAAGATAGCTCCTACAAGAATGGGTAGAGGGAAGGCCCATTGCAGGCCGTATGGTATGCGCCAAGACCACTCGTTCGTGATGGAACTTTGAGCAAAGCCACGCAACACTCCAGCGGCGAGTAATTGTCCCATCACCCAGCACAGGTTGACATAGGTCGTCAGATAGGGTCGCAAGATGACGGGGCAGACATCAGCGGCGTAAGTTGTGGTGATAGTCTGGAAGACGCCCCAGGGAATGCCAGTTAAGATATAGCCAACCTCAAGCATCTCGACACTGACTGCGAAGAACATGATGAAGATGAAGCCGACCATGGCAACCAAACATGCTTGAATGACTTTACGGTAGCCATAGCGCTCAGCTAGGATACCGCTGACCATCAATCCCAAGATTTCGCCCACATGGGCACCATTGGACAACCCAGATTGCCACGGCGCAGTGACTTCGTATGATCCGTTTGGCTGTAGTTTGCCAAAGCGCTGCTGGAAGGCGGGAAAAGCGTAAAGAGATCCGAGGAGGGCCTTGTCGTAACCCTCCATGACGAGGGCTGTTGAGAGTGCGACGGACCAGGCTGCGGCCTTAGGGTAGAGACGCAGACCCTGCCGAAGAGTCATGCGGCGCTCGGAGTCGGAAGCATCCTGTACAAAGGCAAGGAAGTTGGCGTCTTCTCTGTTGTCGGCACTGAAACTAGGGATCTCAGCGGTCCCTTCGACATGGGCCATGTCGGTCTCCTTTGGTTTGGAGTCGGGAGTGGTCATTATTTTAAACTTCGGCTTTCCCGTAGTTGAAAATTTGCAGGATCCCGAGACAGTGGATGATGTAAAGGCGTCAAAGGATGATCTCTGAGTGACGAGTCAGGACTACATTCATGGAGAGAGGAACTGGCCGCATTTATAGATAATTGAAGGCAGTCAGACGACGCGAGAATACCATTGCTCCCCGCAAGTTCTCCTCGCTAACAAGGCGTGCGAATGAGCGCTCCTTGCAAATTCCCCGGACTAGGATGAGTCCAAATCTGGGGTTCCCTCCGGGCCGAGCTTCAGCCAATCAAGAGTTGAGAACGCAACCGAGCCGGAGGTGAAGCCCACCGAGTCATGTTCCCGTAGTCCCGCATCCGAAGTTCTCGACCACACCTTCGGGTTATTGCTGATGGCACGACACAGGCCACTAACCACCTCAACTCTTCCCCCTCAAAGATCAGCCTGTCAGTTGACGTTCAGAGCAATGTCCGTGGCCGCCCCCGCAACTCGACCGTCGCGGCGGATGGCCTGCTCAGCATGCCGCCAGCGCAAGGTCAGATGTGACGGCCGCGCAACATGCCAGCAGTGTGCTCACCTCAATCTTCGCTGCATATACTCCACTGCAACTCCTACTCGCAAGGGTATTCAACGTGGAAGTGTCATATCTCTCCACGCGCCCCGTTCGAGTATCCAGCCCCGAGTCTTGCAACCGCGTGGCTCGCCCGTGGACTCCTCGCTATCCCCGGAGAGCCCATCGCGACACCAAGGGGCAGAGCACGACTTCGACGACGCTTTTTTCTCTGCATTGATGGACGACTACGTTTCATCAGTATACAACTTTTACCCTATTGTGGACGAAAAAGAGGTCTTGTCGTGTATCCTGAGAAGGCACAATGACCGTGAAGCCTCGTCTTTCGTATACGCGTTAGCAGCAGCAGCCATCAGCTGGAAATCTGGCGCGGTGGCTGATCAATTCCAAGTAACCCGGATCGAAAAATTTGCTCAAACAGCAGTCAACCTACGCCAACTAAGTCTAGACCGATCCCGGCCCTCTATTCTCGCCATTATGACGCCCATGTTTCTTCACCTCGCCTTGGCCGGCCTGCGGAAACGCGACGCAGCTTGGGTCTACCTCCGAGAAGCCGTGACTCTTGCTCAACTTCTTGTCCCTGGTCAAACCGTGGAAACCGAGCTGGGCTGTCAAACAATTTCTGACCCTCGCGCACAACGGCTCTACTGGATGCTTTTTGTTCAAGAGCGTTTTATGGGCGTCCGCTTGGGTAGGGCAGCTGTGCTCGCGCCATTGGCCGGCCCTCCTGAGAGACAGCCTGCACTTTCGTCGAAACTGCAACGGGGCTTTCGGCTACTTGTTGATATGTTCCGGCTTCTTGATTCACGCTTCTTTATGTACTGGCTGCCCGATCTCCAAGGGCCTCACAACGATACCAGTGTTGTTATAGACTGGATTGAGTCGAGCCAGGCTAAGCTAGACAGCCTGGCCATTCATGAGACTTTGCCTCATGTCTGCGAATCGCAGTATGCAGATCTCGTGGTCACAAAGACGTGGCTGCAGGTGCTATTTTGGCAAGTCGCCCTCCGCGCATGCCGATTAAGCTACACTGCTAAGACAGCTTGCCTGTCACTTCAATTTCCACTTCGTCTCGCAGATGGACTATCATGGATCATTGGAAGCCTATCTCGGACACAAATCGAGGCTCATGGAAATAGCATGGTGTACAAACTCTTTGAAATCACCGTTACGATAGCTGATGTTTTGTGTGTTCTTGGGAAAAGCGACGAGAAGGCATATGATATGACTGCACATCTTTATTCTCTCGCTGACTTTGTCTTCCGAATGGATCGATTAGAGGAGATTCAGAAGACCATTCTGCAGCACAGAATGGACCAAGTTAGAGACGAGATGAAGAATACCTAAATGTTCATTTATGCTATTATACTTCAAGAATACTTTTACACATAAATCCTGCCCTCCCACGGCTGGAGCGTTAGGTCCTTCAACTTACTCCCATCATCAATGTTAGACAAGGAGATTGAGGTTGATCGGCCAGAAATCTCATCCGGCCACGTAAAGTCCTGTTCTTTATCTGAGAAATTCAACAATGTGATAGCCTGTGACCCGTTACTTATTTTATGGCAAGCAATAATGTTGGGATTGCCAAGATTGACGAGCTCAAAATGGCCATGGCCGAGGAGTGCAAAATGTTTCTTGCGGAACGCAATCGCACGCTTCCAGAATTGCAGCAAACTTCTCGAGTCGCTGAGCTGATCTTTTACGTTGATCTCGCGATAGTTGTCGTGAACTCGAGCCCAAGGCTTTCCATTCGTGAAGCCGCCTTCGTGAGAATCATCCCACTGGACAGGCGTCCGGGAATGATCCCGCGCAATGAGCTGTATTGCGTCCATAGCCCGAGTAAGTGCGGCGTCCCGGGTTGCTTTGTCTGGATACTGACGGGAAGCCACCATTTTGAAGTGATCTATTGTCAGAAGATCTTTGTACTCATCAATAGGCCACTCTTTCGGCATGTTCAACATCCCTATCTCTTGCCCCTGATAGATAAAGAGCGTCCCCGTGAGTGAAATGAGCATGATAGCGAGCATCTTGCCTGATCGCATCTGCAACTCAGGATCACTGGATCCAAATCGGGAGATAGACCGGCCCTGATCATGATTCTCCAGGAAGGAAGTTGTCCATCCACCCAGATTAGCGATGTTTTGTTGTTTCTCAAGTGAGACTGCAAAGTCATTGAGAGTGTACGGTACAGATTCTAGCTTCACTGGTTTACCATGACCTAGAGTCACAGTGTTGAACAGAAAGACCATGTTCAGTTGCTTTGCTTCGGGGTGCACATACATCAGAACTTTCTCTGCCGTATGCGTGTGTGGAAGCTCTCCCACGGTCATCATATCGTGACCAGAAAAGGCTTCTGTCACTATTTCTCTCATGAACTCATGCATCCGCGGTCCATTCGCAAAGAACTCAGCAGCAGGCTGAAATTCGGCTGTTGGATCGGTGATCGGCGCATCGGGGAATGTCATGACCTTGCTGTACAGGTTGCAAGTATCCACGCGGAAGCCATCCACCCCTTTGTTGAGCCAAAATTTAATGGCACTTTGATGAATTGCCTTTCGAGTTTCTGCATAATCCCAGTTTAAATCTGGTTGCTCTGGCGAGAACAGGTGGAAGTAATATTCCTGTGTATGTTCATCCCACTCCCAGACTGAGCCTCCCACGTTAGCACGCCAATTCGTTGGCGGGTGGCGGACGCCATCAATGTAACGTGGCGGGCGCCATATATAAAAATCTCGCTTTGGAGATGTCTTTGAGCTTCGTGATTCTTGAAACCAAGCGTGTTGGTCCGATGTATGATTGATCACGAGGTCGAGGATAAGGCGCATGCCTTTGGCATGGCATTCTTGGATCAGCTGGTCCATATCCTCAAGTGTGCCATAGGGTGGATATACGTTCTCGTAATCAGAGATATCGTAGCCCATATCAATCTGAGGGCTGTCGTACATAGGTGAAAGCCAGATAACATCCACACCAACGTCCTTCAGATATGACAATTTGCTGATGAGTCCTGGGATGTCTCCGATCCCATCGTCGTTGGAGTCTTTGAAGCTGGCAGGCCAAACTTGATATACCACCGCTGTTTTCCACCATGGGTAATTTTGCAACATCGCGGTCGAAGTTTCATCCATCTCTGCTCCGTATTTTGACAATAGCTGAGTAGCGGAAGATCAAGAATTGCAAGAGTTCTAAAAAGTGGTCAGATTGTAAGAAGTGAGAAGCGTATCAAGACTGCACAGCTGCGGGATACCCTGATTAAGCCAAAACTCGAGACATCTATGTAAGGATTCTTAGAAGATCGTTGACAATCTTCTAATCTCTTGAGTCAAGCAGTGAGTCTTCTTCACGGGTCCAAGAGATCCATTCTTAAACTGAACCCCTCAGACCGTCTCCGCTCGTGGACTAGGCTCCCCGCGCGGAGGAGCCTCTTGTCGTAATTTGATTCGTGAAAACTCGGGCCGGACAAAACATGACATCAACTCTCCCGGATTCTTCTAAAGACTTGGGTTTGTTCAAATTCGGACCGAGGCGATGTGGGCGACGTCTTTGACTAATGTATTCACATTGGCTAATATCAGCCTGCGGTGTTTGACAAACATCAATAAGAATTGAGGCCTTTTATTTTTTTTATGAGACGTAAGGGGATTTTAGATCTTTTTGGTCCCCTAATCCAAACCTGTCCCTTGGTTCGTCAATACTCGGGCCGGAGCAAAAATGTAGAAGCGAAGTAAGAATATGCTCAGCGATGAAACGACATCGGAGGACGAGTCATAATTCCAAAATAGCCCTAGATGCTCAAATAGAGCCGCCTAGATTTCAGATGCCTCCCTTAAGTCTCGGCGTGACACCACGGACCTAACCTTGCGAAGACCGCACATCATCTCTCATCCACGATGACCAAACAACCCAACTTCCTCTTTATTCTAGCTGACGATCACGCAGCGAAAGCTATCAGCTGCTACGGAGCAGGAATCAATCACACACCAAACATCGATCGGATCGCGAAAGAGGGCATCAGGTTCGACCACTGCTATGTAACAAACTCGATTTGCACACCCAGTCGGGCGGCGATATTGACAGGCACTTACAATCATGTAAACGGTGTTGTCACGCTGGCAAGCAAGATCAACAAACGTCTCCCGAATGTCGCAAAATGCCTTCGCGGTGGGGGTTACCAGACTGCCATGGTCGGAAAATGGCATTTAGGAGAGGGAGAAGACCATGAGCCAACAGGCTTTGACTACTGGTCTGTAGTCCCCGGCCAGGGATCGTATTTTGATCCTGAGTTTATTGAAGAAACTGGCTCGCACTTTGAGGAAGGCTATGCGACGGATATCATCACAGACAAGTCGTTGGATTGGATCAAAAAGCGCGATCCGAGCAAGCCTTTCTTCCTGATGTGCCACCACAAGGCACCTCACCGCTCATGGGAGTGCCACCCACGGCATCGAAATCTCTACCAAGAAGACGTTCGCGTGCCCGAGACGTACGATGATGATTATAAGAACCGCGCTGCGGCGGCGGCTGCCGCTAAGATGCGCGTCGACGCCGATTTGACATACTTCGATCTTGGCTTAGCCCAGCCGGACGGTGGTGTTGAAGTTGGTGAACCAGTCCGACCCGGCGAGTGGGAGCGCAAAGTTCCATGCCCCGACGATGTCTCCAGAATGCGATTAGTCGATCGTGATACAGGCGAGTCCTTCACCTTCTCATCTAAAGAAGAGCTGCGATATTGGAAGTATCAGCGATACATCAAGCGCTACCTACGGACTATTCAATCTATTGACGATAACGTCGGCCGGATGCTGGACTACTTGGATGAAAGCGGATTGGCGGAGAACACGGTGGTGATCTATAGCTCTGACCAAGGCTTTTTCTTGGGTGATCACGGCTGGTTTGACAAGCGGTATATGTACGAAGAATCATTCCAGATGCCATTCTTGATACGTTACCCGGCAGGAGTTGAGGTTCCAGGCTCAATTTGCAACGATATTATCTGCAATGTGGACTTTGCGGCATCATGGCTGGATCTCGCGGGTCTTACCATCCCATCCTTCATGCAAGGCCGCTCTATCAGGCCCCTTCTACAGCGTAGGAATGAGAAAGAGCTGTTCAACCCTTGGCCACAAGTCGCGTACCACCGGTACTGGATGCACCAAGATAGCAACCACAACACTTATGCCCATTACGGAATTCGCAATCAGCGATACAAGCTCATCTACTGGTACAACGAGGGCTTGGGGATAGAGGGTACGTTAACGGGTGGACAGGACAAAGAGTGGGAGCTTTTCGACTGCGAGAAAGACCCTCTTGAGCTGTTCAATGTCTTCAGCGAAGAAGGCTACGCTGAAATTGCGCAGTCAATGATCAAGGAGCTGAACAAGAAGATGGCCGAGATTGGCGATGAGGCTATGCACAATATTTAGATTTAGAGACAGGATATAAAAGACTTATCAAGTATACGAGAGTTATTCCACAGGGTAGATAATTATTGAAAAATCCTTTAACGGAAGAAAGCATGATAATACTCTACCGAGTGAATAAGAGGGAGGCATAAGCCCTTGATTTCGGACGCAAACCCCGCCCGAGCAGTTGCCTTCTGCAAGAGTCTTTACACTTATTTCCAAGCAAGAGTTCAGAGAACTTGGTTCGTTAGCTAGTTCGTCCTTGGTCCGTTTGAGATCCAGATCGTGAAGGATGGTGTGAGAGCGCTGAAGTCGAACGCGGCATGATCTAGATCATGAGACTCCTCCAATCCGATGCCTTATTTGCGACAAAAACATTGCACTATGAGCTAAATCTCGCCTGAATAAGGTTATTGGGTCGTGCATCCATATGATTGGAAAGAACTCGGACCGGAGTGACGCAGGTGACAGCAGATTTGGGCGTGCTGCGCGTTGATTGGTAAAAGCTCGGCCCGGGCTGAAGTGCCCAAGAAAGCTGAAGGACTCTAAAGAGCCCGAGGAGGGACATTAGTTTAACAACGGTTCGTGCCCCAGCTAGAAGCTAAATGTAGAAGGGTAACTGTGCGAATTTCGGGCCACGGGCTCCGAGACCCGAACGTCGAAGTTGAAGGGTGATAGGTATCTGAGTTGTTTTAGCAGCACATACCTGGCGACATTCGACCCAGGAAGAAGTCAAGTACGTTTCACTTGGCATGCAGCATAGTTGTTCCCTCCTCAAACTAAGTTACCCAACCAAAGGTTACGTGCTGGCAAAAGTCAACAGAGTGGAATAGTACTTGAGTGGCCACAAGCCTTACGTATTGTGCAACCTAAGGGTCCAAGAGGTTCTTAGCAACAAAAAAGAGTTCCTAGGTTCGATGCGATCGCTTTTCATCGTACATACTCCCGCGTCCAGGGGGGCAGCCGAAGACTGAAGCCTTCAGGTCATGCTTCTAGAGTAACTTTAGAGAACAGGCGGGGGGTTGTGCGGAGCTAGCCGGTCATGGGGATCAATCCGGGGTACGCAAGGACTGACTTCCAAACAGGATAACAGACGCCATCAGTTCAGTGCCTGACTCAAGATCTTGGCGGCGGAAGTAGTCAGTCTCGCGTAGTCTGACCTATTACCCCGCTGAGCCCAAAAAGGCATCCCTGGCAGATGCTTCTTATAAAATATTAAAGAGCGGTCGATATCCCACGTTTTGATCTTTCACCAACACTCCAATTTCCGAATTCCTCTATTTTGACTACCTGCTAGAAGATCAGGATTCCACAAAGATCAAATTCGACGATGTCCAAACACTCCCGCTGGCGTGATGGCACGGCGTATCTTTGGTACTGTGCGTTTGTGTTTTCCTGGGGAAACATCCTCTTCGGGATTGATACGGGATCCTTTGGCAGCATCCAGTCTCTCCCTTCGTTCCTCAGTGTCTTCGGTGTCAAACAGGCCGACGGATCACTCATACTTCCATCCACCAGGAAAGCAATCATGAACTCCAGTTGGTGTCTCTACAAAACACCTTTGTGTCTCTGGTGACTAACCATGTGTATCAAGTCGTTTGGCCTGGGAAGCTTCTCGGGACTATGGTCTTCGAGCCCGTACTTGAGCGACTGGGTTATAAGAAAACGATGTATATCTGTTGCTTCATACAGGTCGTTGGGGTCACTAGTGAGTGAAACGACAGCGTCTCGAGCAACGTTGGCAACTGATAATACTTTCTCCTCTTAGTTGAAATAACGGCCAAGGAATGGATCCAATTCTCATTCGGCCGGATCGTGGCATATTTCGGAGCTGGCATCATTGAGAATGCAGTACCTGCATATCAAGCCGAAATCGTGCCCTCTGCACTCCGAGGATTCTTCACAGGGTCCTTGATCTCTTTGACAACTCTTGGTAATATGTGGGGGGCTGGTATGGGCCGTGGCCTGGCAAACAACACGACAGACGGCTGGATGATTGCCGTAGGTGTTCAATATATACCGGCCTTCATCATTGCTGTTGCTCTGCCCTTTACAATCGGTACGTCAATCACGCTGGAGAATATTATTTCAGTAGAGCAATCATGCTAATTATCTGTCTCGCCAGAATCTCCCCGATGGCTCATCCTCAAAGGCCAGAAAGACCTCGCACTGGAAAACTTCAACAAGATCCGCCCAAAACATCTAGTCGAAAACGGTTCGACCAATATTGAGGTTAATGCCATCGTTCTTGCCAACGAAAATGAAACCGGAACAGACCAAGGGAAGTGGCTTGATCTATTCAGAGGTACACACTTAGGTCGCACGATCCTCGCATCCCTCCTTTTCTTCTTCCAGCAAACCACAGGATCGCAATTTGTTAACTCATATGCCCCGACCTTCTTCAAGTCTATGGGATTAGGGGATAAATCCTTTACATACACCTTCGTTGCTCAGACTGCCGGATTCGTGTCAGCCTCTACTGTTTTATTTGCTGTTGATGCATTCGGCCGACGTCCCGTGCTGATACCTGGCATGTTACTGGCTGCGATCTTCAACTTCCTTATTGCTGGATTTGGAGAGAACGCAAACCCCTCAACAGCTGGCATGAACACAGTCATTGCGTCTCTTATCCTACTCCAGATGTGTGTGAAGTTTTCGGCATCAACGTTGGCATATCTCGTCACAGCAGAGATAGGTGGTACCAAACTCCGCAAGAAAAGTAAGTTGGCGAGGTTGTCGAACTATTGTTTAGAAGATTTGCTCACAAAGTCTTAGCTATGGCCTTTGCTACTGCGGTCGACGTTCTCTCTGCTTTTGTCACGACTTTCACACTACCTTATCTTCTTGGTGATCCCGCAAATCTCAAAGCCAAGGTTGGATGGATCATGGGTGGATTGGCCTTTGTTGGATTTCTCGTATGTATCTTCTTCGTGCCTGAGCTTAAAAATCGGTCATTGGAAGAAGTGGACGAGCTGTATGACGCCAAGATCTGGGCGTGGCAGTTCAGCAAGTACCAGACTACGGGTATTGGGCAGCAGATTGCTCAGGCTGAAGGAATTGATGTCCACAATGCAACAGCTAGGAAACTCGAGGAAGACTGATGAATCTCGGTGGCCTTGGCTTGAAATTTGTGGAACCGGAACACAGTTGGAAATATCACATGGAATCTAAAAGCCAAATACCTTCAAGCTACGTTTTTTGCTTCTACTTTCATCACATAACGCCAGGCAAAGAAGAAGGAAGAAAAAAGGGGAAATGAAACAAGAAAACCTCAATAGGAGTTATTTACTTACTAGAAAAACTCTTATTATATCTCCTATGCGTGATTCTCTCCTCGTTCAATGATGCAGAAAAAAATACCACCTATATGTATAGGGTAGCCAGAAATTCAAAGGCTTCTGCCCCCCACTTTACATGCGACACATATAAGCCCATCCCGCTGGATCACCAGCCTCATCTGTAATGGTTCAGCGCCCGGACAAGCCGGAAGGAGAGTCGTGTAAGAAGCTGAGCCGACGACGTTATCTCCACCGGATGGGAGTTACAAGTAAAAAGGGCGTTCGGTTAGTTCACTAACTGCGCGCGGCCGGGATCTGCTGGTCACTGCCGTCACTGCTGATGCGTCTGCAATTCCCTGTTCCCTGGCTGAGAAGCTCCGCGGCAAGTCGGAAGTCGATTCCAGGGCTGTGCGTGACGCTATTCGCGGGCTGCCTCAGATTTACAGATCCTGCTGAGCCTGAACACGAGAGAAGTCTAACAGGTGTGAAAGCCTCATTCATCATTACTCTGGGGCTTGGGCCTCAAGTTGGGCTGTTGGGAAGGGAGTGCATGCCGCGGAGGCAGCCTTGATTGGAGTGTATTTGCGGGAGATCGTCTAGCGGCCGTCACAGTCACAGTCACAATCACACTGGCTAACATTGCTCCCGCCCAGCCTCCGAGTTGCAACTGATTGGGTCAGGGAGGGCCGTTAGTCGAAGCCCCATCAGCATCGATAGGCCAACAGAGACACCACTTGTCGAGCCCTGACCGGCCCAAGCAGCGGCCTCCCGCTCCAAGAGAGACGGGACGCTACCGCTGCAGCGGCGCCTGACGAGACCTGAGGCGGCAGACCAGGGGAGGAAGCCGGCAGAAGCGGTTCGAGCAGAGCAGAAGACGGCGAGATTCGAGGAGGCGCGGGTGAGACCATTTTGACGCTCGCATCTCCCCAGATTCGAGGGAGCCCGTGAAGAAGGGAGGCGAGCTGTCTGGGATCAGGGGTTGAATGGTGCGGGAAGAGGAAGCTGAAGAGGAGGTCGGGGCGGCGGCACAACTCGACTAGTTACTGCACATATAACTGCACGTTGCCATCATCGTCCTGCATCCCGCACCGGCTTGCAGGATTTTCTGCTCTTTGTTTGGGCCTCCCATCCGTCAGATCCTGTTCAGTCTGCACTGCAACCTGACGTCGTTGCGAGACGGCGCATTTCCCCCCTGATCGTCATCTTCACAGCAGCAGATCGTCTCTGCAGTATTTGAGCATCCCGGATCCCTTCGTTCTTGGAACCTGTCGAAACTCGCTTCGAAGACTCACCTCACCGACTCACTTATTCCTCTCATCTCATCCAGCCTTCAGCGAGCTTCAGTGGATCTTCCCGATCGCCCCGGCTGTCAGCGGGTACTTCGAGGCTACCAAGCGAGGCCTTCCGGCGCCAATCCTTACCCTCCAGCTCCACTGGCCGGCCACCTGGAGCCACCTGGAGCTCCCCTGAGCACCTGAAAGCCCCGCCTCCTGGGGCCGTGGATACCTGACCAGTACCTAACGGGTACTTCCAGTTGATTTGAAGTCTGGGCGGTCTGCGATAGAAGAGCATCCCAGGGTATCGCGACCTCTTCTCTCTTCCACTGTCTGTCCCGTCTTGTTGAGCAAGACAAACCACCAACAACCGCTTGACCGCACGGGAGGGGCCTCACAGCCTCTCAGAGCCTGCAACCATGGCGCTCGAGCAAACCATCACCATCGTCAACAACTCGGGTAAAATCATCAGCACCGTAAGTCAAGCACCAACCACCCACTTCGATGTCCGAAGTGCCTCTCTTGGGCGCATACACTGACAACTGCTCACCCTACAGGGAAAACAACTCTTTTCCATCTTCAAAGAAGCCCAGGCTTCCTACAAAGACAAAAAGGCCCAGATCAAGTCCGAACGCAGCCTCCAGCGCGCCCAGACGTTCGATCCCCGAACCATCCCCGCAGCAAATCCCTACTACGAAGACGACGAGCAATATTACTACGAGCGCGCCCCAAGACGCTCCTTCGATGGCGGCAGTGATCATGGCTCACGGAGAAGCCACCGGACCCGGAGCGTCTACTCACAGCGACGCCTTGAGGGCGATACTCGCAGCCGCCCAGCACTCACTGAGTACAACCTCAAGACGCTGAGCGAGGTATCGAGCACTGCACCAAGCCGCGCCCCAAGACAGTACACGAGCCCGTACGCCGAGACGTTGCCCATGGATATGGCTATATCAAGACGAGACCTGCTTCTCGACGAGACACGGAGTATGGCCCTCACAAATCGCGACCCAGGCACCATGGCCCGGCGGCGCTCAGAGTCGGAGCTGATGGTGGCCGAGCGGAAACCTCACAAGGAGATCGACATGGACCTCGCCTACGGCAATATTCCGCCAGATCTGGAGTTCCGAACCGACCTAGATCCCGTTAATAAGGAGAAGACGGCCAAGTCGCTGGTGCGCCGGGTTGAGGGACTGTTAGACGAAGCGCACTGCGTGCAGCACTCGGCCACAGCCACGATGGCTCATCTTCAGAAGAACCCTCAAGCCGCGGCTGCGGTGGCACTCTCCCTTGCTGAGCTCTCGAAGCTGGTGACCAGCATGTCGCCGGCCTTTCTTGGTCTGCTCAAGGGCAGCTCACCCGCTGTCTTCTCACTCTTGGCCTCGCCGCAGTTCCTCATCGGCACCAGCATCGCAGTGGGCGTTACGGTCGTCATGTTCGGTGGCTGGAAGATCGTCAAGAAGGTCAAGGAGGCGCAGGTAGCCCGCGAGGCGCTGGCCTGGGAGGGCGTGCCAATGGACCGGCCGGCACCGCTGCGCACGCAGAGCGAGTTCACGACGGGCATGGACGAGGCCTTGATCCTTGACGATGACCTCAGCTCGATTGAGACATGGCGCCGCGGCATCCCGGCTTTCGGCGAGGACGAGAGCGCCGACCTCGAGCTCATCACGCCCGTGGCTGACAAGGCGGCGCGTGAGGCTTACGAGGAGGAGTTCGACCTCAAGTCTCGCAAGAGCACTCGCACCAGCCGCACACATCGCAGTCACCGCACTGAGCGAACGGAGCGAACAGAGCGCAGTCACCGGAGCAGCCACAGCCATCGCCACCGTTCACACAGCGCCGGCGATGACCGCGGCAGCAGTAGTCGCAGACGTTCACCGGATAGCATCGCCGACAGCGACCGAAGCAGCCACCGCAGCGGCCGTAGCAAGCGCAAGGAGCGCGTTGAGATGAAGGCCATTGAGGACGGCAAGGGTCGGCGCAAGAGCGAGACGGAGCTCGTAATCCGGCCCAAGTCGCAGAACATGCTGAAGGCGCTGTTTAAGAGCAAGGAGAAGAAGGAGCGGCGGGAGATGGTGCTGGCATAGATGTTTGTTTCTTTTGGAGTTGTGGGTTTGGGAGCAATAGATGATTGAGGCCCTGTCTACATTTGACGGGACAGCGATGATGCCTTTGAGGCGATGCTACGGGATATGATGATGATTTGACGGATGGATTTGCATATTGGCATATTTGTTTTATCAGCGCTCGCTTTAACCACACATTTACCATGGGTGTTTTGTAGTTTATTCGGGACAGGATGGGAGCTTGGGATGGGTTAATCTTAGGCATTTGATATGATAGGGAGCACATTCAACAATCTCTGCACCTCAAATCACGACTACCTACCTGATTCGGAGTAAAGGGAGCGTCGTCATATACTCCACTGCCATGATAAAGAAGAGAGATGAAGTTCAGGTTCCGGCAGACCGGAATGCTGGGACGAGCACGAAGGACCACGGGCCTCTGGCGTGATACCAGGGTTGAGAATATCGACACGATTCAACTCTTAGAAGTAGATGAAGACAGATGAGCAAAACATATTGAGAAACAGTCAGAGTCAGCTGCAGAATGTTGGTCAGATGACACACTTCGACAAAGCACACTCCCGATGTCGCAGCCCGCCGTCGAATCACGGCATCGCCCGCGCGGGATGCGGTGAGGCCCTGCCACTCGGCGATCAGCCACGCAGCCGGGATCATGCACCGTAGTCAGGGGAGAGAAGGGAGCACAAAAGAAAATAAAAGAGGCGTCTCATTGGACAGACCAGCAACGGGACGAGACACTCATGTAGGTGGTTTCTTCCACTGGGAGTCTGGCCCAAGACTCTTCTCCTCTTCTTTTTTCTCTCTGAAGACTGTCTCGGTTATGGCTCTTCCTGTGTTTGGTGTCCTGGAGGCGCCGCCTGGGGCGTGCACGGGATGTGCGAAGATCTTGGAGGGGGAGAAGCAGCGGAAGAGTCTGGAGGGAAATGATGAAGAAGGTGAGTGAGTTCGAGCGTCTCTTTTTGTCTCCTGTGCTTTCCCAGCTGCCATTGTGTGCAATATTACCCTGCTTCGTGCTGTTCGTGGCGTCGAAGTACCTACCCTACCTCAGGTACCTTCTTCCCCATGTTCCAAATATTCGCACATCACCGTCATTAACGCAGCACGGCCACACTTGCCACCAACCACACCGTCAATTACTGTCCCTCGCAGCCTTGAAGTCTTCCCTCGCAGCTCAATTCCTCCAATATCCGGGGCAAGTGCCAGGTCGAGTCTCGCCTTCCTCCCAAGAAGCTACTGTTAGTGCCGGGAAACTAGCGAAAACCTCCCCCCACCGTCCGATTTCAGCTGCAGATCCCGCCATCTCCAACTTCACTTGCGCCCCAAAACCCCAGAAAATTGTTTCTTGTCGAGTCACCGCACGCCTACCTCGATGATGCTGGCGGTGGTGCTGCAACAATTGGTCTCTCCGTAGCGGGGGTTTTACTGTTTTCATCTTTCCGTCGCTCGCTTGCCAAGCCGGTCATTGCATCATCAGCTGCATCGTGTGATTGCGCCATCCGAGGACTGCTGCGACTCTGCTGGGAGTGAGAAACACCTTCAGGGACTCTCCCACCCTGACCACACGTCGCTTTCTCTGAGTCATCCTAAACATCTTCCCTCCTGTTCGTTTTGGAACCCTCAGCCACGATTCAAGCTGAACCACCCCGGTGCTAACATCCTCCCCTCCAGCACCCGCCACGATGCCTTCAATCACCGCCTCGCCGACGCTGTCGCACTCCTCGCCCGTCCTTAGCCCTCTCGACGCAGTCCAAGACCCTGCCACCCGCCCCGACCTCATCCACAGCCTCTCGCATACCAGCACCGTGCTCGCCCTCGCCGTCAGCGAAGTCCACGAGGCCGTCTTTGCAGGCACCCAGGACGGCGAGATCGTCGCTTGGTCGCTCGGTACCTTCCACCAGCGCCACCGAGTACAAGCCCACAAACGCAGTGTACTGTCGCTATTTCTCTCGCCTGACGGCTCGTTGCTGTTCTCCAGCGCTGGAGATGCCATCGTCAATGTTTGGTGTCCGCGCACCTTCGTCCGTTTATACGAGGTCTACGGCACTTACGACGTCGGCGATGTCTTCTGCTCTGCGTACAGCCCGCAGCGCGACACCTTATACCTCGGAGCCCAGAACGCGTCCATACAATGGGTGTGCCTAGCTGATCCGGCTGCGCGAGTCGGGCCGGAGTCGCAACGTCACCCGGACCGCCGCAATCACCGCTTCTTCGACTCCAAAGCTGTGGGTGGTGGCGCGAGTACGCCCAGACGCAATGACGACCGGTGGGCTCATATACCCAAAGCGCAAACGGTTCTGGAAATGGACGCGGGGTCGGTGCGAAATTTTGCACACTATGGATACGTCTATTGCATGCTCATGGCGCGCGGGCCGACGGTCGAGGTGAACGCGGATGACGACGTGCTGATCTCGGGAGCTGGCGATGGAACAATCAAGCTGTGGAGTTTGGGCCATGCCGACGACGATGAACAGAACGCGAGCGGCATCCAAGAGATCATGACGCTGGGCACAGATGACGCGGAATCGGTCTTGTCGTTGGCGCTCGACGGCTCGTTCCTCTACGCGGGCAAGCTGGATGGCATCGTCGAGCTCTGGGATCTTGATACAGCGCAGCGACTGCGAGTCATCAAGGCCCATGACTGCGATGTCATGTCGGTCCAGATGGGATGGGGATATCTGTGGACGGCTGCCGCCAATGGCTGGGTGAGCGTAGGTCTTTCTCTACTCCATGGTGCTTGAGGAGATTCAACTGACTGCCTTGTAGAAATACAGCACGGCTCACTATGGTAAATACCACCACGCGTCTCCCGACAACGTCACCCAAAAGTACCAGTGCCTCAGCCGGTGGAAGGCTCACGACGGCAAGATCCTGGCATCGGCGGTGACGACGTACAAGAACGAACAGTTCTACATCACGGGCGCCAACGACGACAATGTCTCTATCTGGTCCTTCAAGGACGGCGCATGCGCAACAAGCGAAACATCGCTGGATTCCGACAACCTACTCCTCTCAACTCTACGAGATTTTGTATCATACAAGACAGTCAGCTCACGGCCCGAATTCGCGGAGGATTGTCGTAAGGGGGCGACGTTCTTGGGTGCTCTCTTCAAGCGCCTCGGGGGATATGTCGAGATGCTTAGCACGGAGAACCAGCACAACCCAGTCGTCTATGCGAAATTCTCAGCGAAGAAAGAAGCCGCTGAGACACGAAAACGAATACTTTTCTACGGACATTACGATGTTGTCGCGGCGGACAGCAGGAAGGGCAAGTGGACGACGGACCCCTTCACAATGCAAGGCACCAACGGCTTTCTCTATGGCCGTGGTGTTAGTGATAACAAGGGACCCATCATTGCTGCCCTCTACGCTGTGACAGACCTCATGCAGGCCCAACAACTAGAGAACGATGTTATCTTTCTGATTGAGGGCGAGGAGGAGTTTGGCTCGCTGGGTCTGGAGGATGCTGTCCGGCGTAACAAGGAGCTGATTGGTGACGTGGATTACATCCTGCTGGCAAACAGCTACTGGCTGGACGACGAGGTGCCTTGCTTGACGTATGGCCTTCGCGGCGTCCTCCATGCCACCGTCTGCGTCGACGCACCCCGGCCGGACATGCACTCGGGTGTCGACGGCTCGTACCTGATGAACGAGCCGCTGTCGGACCTCACGCAGATCTTGGCCAAGCTCAAGGGCCCTGGGAACCGCGTGCAAATTCCAGGCTTCTACGACGGCATTCTGCCTGTCACGGCCGAGGAGGAGGCTCGTTACGACGAGATTGCCAAGCTGCTCATCCGCGGAAAGCCCGAGTTGGGGCCTGAAGAGCGCTTAAAGCAATCCCTCATGGCGCGCTGGCGTGAGCCTAACCTGACGCTGCATCGCTTCAAGGTGTCGGGTCCAGACGGCTCCCTTGTGAGTAGCCATGCCAGCTCGCACATCAGCCTGCGACTGGTGCCGGGCCAGGAGGTCGACGAAGTGGTCGCTTCGCTCACGGCTTTCCTCGACGACGAGTTCGGCCAGTTGGAATCACAGAACCGGCTAAATATCATCATCGACAACAAAGCTGAGCCATGGCTGGGCGACCCGACCAATGCGCTATTCCAGACTCTCGAGCGAGCGATCTTCGAGACGTGGGAGGACTGCTTTGACACGGATGCAGCATCGAAAACAACACCTTCTCGCCCACGCAAGCCGTTGTACATCCGCGAGGGTGGCTCGATTCCAGCGATTCGGTTCCTGGAGAAGGAGTTTGGGGCGCCAGCAGCGCATCTGCCGTGTGGACGGTCGACCGACGCGGCGCATCTGGATAACGAGCGGATGAGCTTGTTGAATCTGTTGAAGGCGAGAGAGATTTTTGGCAAGGTGTTTGGGCGGTTGTAGAGCGTGTGTGTGAGGAGTAACAAAAGGAGATAGCTCTGCGAGGATTTGTGATAGGAGAAGGGACGAGATACCCAGGCTAAGGCTGGTTGTAGAATAGATATGAATGAATAAAGTAACGATTATGAATGCTTGGTTGATTGGAGCTCGACTTCCTGTGAGCTCTCATTCTAGCCTAACCAATGGAAGACGTTCATTGAGTCTTGTGCAAACCCGGATGGGACATCGAGTCAGGCCTCGAACTGCAGCTCGGCTATCTCGTTGGCCACCTCAACCAGTCATTAAACAGTCTCACTTATCCCAGAGTCGCATACTACAGGCAAAGCCAAGTGTCTTTCTGTCAGGTGAAAGGGTGCTGAGCAGTGTGGCAACCCATGGTCAGCAACAGGCTGCGGTCTCGGTGCCTTATAAGCATTCTGCCCTGCTGCACACTTCTTCGAATCCTTCTCAAGACCGCGGATCTTCTGGAATCCCTCCGAGGATGATGGGGGCCTGGTACAGGCCTGATGAGTAATCCCCCGCGATGCTAAAGGACACGGAACAGACTCAATCGTTCAGCCACCATCTCTGATCGACCGGGTCTGGCTCTCCCGCGATTCAGCCACAGAATAACTCGCCTCTCACGTTCCCCTCGCTTCCCCTCCATCTTGACGGATAATCTGATCGATTCGATCGCGGTCAGCCCTATGACGGCCCAGCGTCGACGAGCTTGAAGCCGGCAACCAATCTGCAATTAATCTAGCCAGGGCTGTTAGTGCCAGACTCTAAAATTAGCAAGGATGCCATCAGCAGCTCCCAGCTCCAGCGGGATGCGGGTTGGGTTGCTGCTGCGCCGCGTTGCTGGGGCTGGGGGCTGAGACTGGGGAGAGGGCGATCAGGATTGAGCTATGATTGAAAAAGACAGTGGCTGAAGTTGGGAGTTTCGCTCTTTGACTGTTTTCGTTCGTTTTCTTCTCATACACTGCTGCTAGGCTGTCACTCGCTTCTGTTGATCCGATCTTCGACCATCGCTCGCCTACACTGCGGCTTTATGAACGACAGGGTGTTTTTGTGAGCGAGCGGTTTGTGCAGGGTTCTCGGCGACCTGAATTTGAGACAGCTGCGGCTGACGGCGCGGGAATCCGAGTCGCTCATCTGCGAGACCTGCATCGCAGGCTCTTGTTTTGCCATCGACGAGACGAGACGAGGGACAACAATTACGACGACGACGGCGATACGACGAACGGGGATACCTCACGACAAGACGAACGAGACGCTGCAGATAAGCAAGACGCTGCGGTGAAAGACCGTTAGCCACACAGCTCGCCATGGCGTCGAGATGGCTTCTCCCACTCCTCCTCGCTCTCCCCTCCCACGCCGAAGTATCCAACGACTTCTCCTTCTACCCCAGCGGCTCGCAATCATGCCTCGACCAATCTGCCGACGCCGCAAACTGCACCACGGCCGCGACCATCGCCGCGCTCAACACCTGCTTGTGTGGCAACAACAACGACTTCGTCATCAACTCGGCCAAGTGCCTGGGCAAGAAGGACGCGAGCGACGTGGACGATGTGTACAGAATTATGTACAAGGCATGCAATACGAGTGGCACGCCCTTGAGCGTCACGGAAAGCGAGTTCAAGAGTGCGGCGAGCGAGGGGGCAACGGCGTCGGCGACTACCAGCGCGGCGAGCAGTACGGCGACGAACGATAACGACAGCGATGATAAGAAGAGCAGCGGGCTTTCAAGCGGTGTAATAATTGGGATTGGTGTTGGAGCTGCGGCGGTTGGTGCAGCAGCCGTAGCAGGAGTCGTGTACTTCATCCTACGGCGGCGCAAGCGCAGCGGCGAAGAATCCCATCCAATGCTAGGCGGCGCGTCACCATACACAGGCGGACCAACGACATTCCCACCTGTCGAGCCACAGCCGCCGTTTGAGCCGGAGGGCAAGCCGCCAGCATGGAGTCCGGATCCCGCAGCAGCGAAGCGGCAGAGCGGATGGGATGAATATGCGACTGCAGATACTATTGTGCCAGGCGTGGCGGAGTTGCCGCCTGAAGAGCCGGGGCCAGTGTATGAGATGGACGGCGGAACGACGGTGATGACAGGAGCAGGAGGGTTGGGAGTCGCGGAAATGGACGGGGAGCAATATCGAGGGCAGCATTCGCATCAGGCTTGGGGGCGATAGTATCGGAGGGCAATGGAGTTGATGTCTAATGGAGTTTGGGTATTGGGAATATCCGGGCTAGTTATCAAGTAATGTATTCATGATGATACTCGAGTGGGCGATTGTATCTTGTTTCATGTGATAGAGACAGGTGTCAACGCTGTCTTCAATTACATATAACCAGCCCATTGGGTTGTATCGACCTCAACTCAAATCATCCTACCATGTAACGGTAACTAAATCTGTAACATGAGAGCTTCCCTTGTGGAATGGCGTCTTTGCAATTGATCGACAAAGGAAGCTCTTTGGACGAGTCCATTGCAGCTGCTGCAACGCAAAACGTGCCGAGGCTTGCTAGATTGTTCTGCGGGGGAGGAGAGACTTTAGCCTGTCAAAAGGGTTGCAACAGCTGGGGTGAAGCTTGACCACTGATTGCTTCTGCGGCGCGCTCACTTTCTTTCTGCACAATTCATCAACACCTACACTCCTTAGAATCCCTCTGCAAGTTCCAGGCGTTACAATGACCGAGAAGAAGACATTTGTTCTCATCACCGGGTATGTCTCCCTCACCAACGCCCGCAATTGACTAGACACTCAACTAATCTCGCTCGTCTAGCTGCTCTCCCGGGGGCATCGGCCACGCCCTGGCCCTCGAGTTTCAGCGCCGCGGTAAGGACATAAATAGCAATTGAAGTTGTCGCCTGCTGACGCTCGCAATCAGGCTGCCATGTCATCGCCACCGCGCGCCGCACCGAGATCATCGCCCAGCTGGAGGAGCAGGGCATGAGCGTCGTGGCTCTCGACGTGACGGACCCTAAGAGCATCGCCCAGGCCAAGGACGAAGTTGCTGAGATCACGGGCGGTCGCCTCGACGTTCTGGTCAACAATGCGTGAGTTGCGCTTCTCAGCCTGGCCTCAACAGTCCCATTAACCATAGCATCCTCAGTGGCCGCACACACACTATCCCAGCCCTCGACATGGACCTCGACGACGTCCGCGCCACGTACGAGGTCAACGTCTTCGGCCCCATGTCAATGTGCCAGGCCTTTGCGCCGCAGCTGATCGCCGCGCGAGGGCTCATCCTCAACATCTCCAGCACCTCCAGCGTCGTGCCCTACCTCTTCGGCGCTCTGTACTCGTCTACCAAGGGTGCCATCAACACGTACTCGCGTGCGCTGCGCATGGAGCTGCGGCCTTTTGGCGTGCGCGTGATGGTCGCCATGACGGGCACGGTGCGGAGCAACATTGCGAGTCACTTTGATCGCGTGCTGCCGGCGAACTCGCTGTATCAGCCCGTCAATGATGTCTTTGAGAGGAGACTTAAGTTTAGCCAGACTACGGGGACGATGCCCACGGAGGTGTATGCGCGGAAGGTCGTTAACCAGGCTCTGAAGGGGGAGGGCTGGTTTGGCGGATTGCTGGGAGGCTCGCCGGACTGGTACTGGGCGGGCGGCATGGCGAATCTGGTCTGGCTCACAACGTGCATGCCACGATGGATGAGCGAGTGGTCTGTTGCTGTGTTCTTCAAGATTGGGCGGATGAGCCAGAGACTCCAGGCTACGCGGGCGAAGAAGGATTAGATGAAAAGGATAGGACCTGATGAGTAGAGGCATTAATACGAGGCATCTTGTACCTTTGTAAGTCCTTGATGGGTCATTTTCTGTCAGATCTGGTGGTCATCTGATCCACAGATCAAATCCTTCGGCGGCTGTGACTTTGTGTTGGTTCGTTGCTCGAATCGTCAGATCACACTGGGGAAACCGGGGAACAGTCCGAGGACCCGGATGGTGTGAGGGTCGGCGACTGCGTCAACGACAGTACCTTATTTGATATTTCTGGTTTATTTTAGGAAACGTCTCTCTATCCGCCTGTGTACATGCTCTTTATGTTGATAATAGCTGTCGAAGGCTCGATCGTGTCCCTGTGCGCATACAGACGTGGGATTCCACCCTTCCAAGTCCCCAATGTAGGAGGCCGCGAGAAAGATAGCACAGTCCAATTACTGGCCAGCAGTCCAGACCATCACGAGCATTGACGCCAAAAGACCGCCGATAGATGGAATATGTCGTATAGAAGCGTTAGGAGCAGCTGTATCGTCATTCGTCACAGCGCTCGTACTCGCGACCTTTGGGCCGTCGCAATGCCACTTCCTTTCATCAGCAAGCATTGAACACGTGCAGGAAAACAGTGTCATACATGATTTCCGTGTGGCTGGCAACCGGCAGATTCCGTCGGCGACGGGTCAGGAGAGGTTATGCTCCCCTCAATCGAGTGATCGAAACTCGTTAGGGTAAGGATGTCGAAGTCGGAGGTCAGACGGGGAGTATCACAGTGCCTGGGATTTTAGAGCTTGTTGATGGGATACAAGGAAATCTTTCGTACCAGTGGTCGCCGTGCGAATGGCAGCCGACGCTGGCAGTGGGAGAGGGAGCGAGGGAGGTGGAGGACTCTTGTTGGGCGTATGCATAGCCCTGGAGGAGGGCGAGGAGCCAGACTCGCATGTTGCGTGTGAAGAGAACCGAGGTTCGACTTTAAGCGCAGGTGAGAACATGCTGTTTATGGAGAAAAGTCTCAGCACTTTATCTCCCACTTCAAATATTATACTCACAGTCATCAAGGTTCTCTGAGCACCGGTGTTTAAAATTTCCGGTCGCTTGTCAACCTCCCGCTTGATATCAGAGGGAGCATGATACCGGCGACTTTTCTACCACTCTGGTTCCTAGGGTGATGTATCGTCGGGTTCTCTTTTACTGCCTGCATACTATTCTTCGCCTCTCGCATCTCTATTAAAGGAGAGGTTGTAGAGATGGACTTCAACTCCAGCGCATACTAGAGGCGTTGCTCCTTCAATATCACTGACGCAATGAAGCTCACGCCAACAACTCCGAGACATGTGAAAAATGCATCTCGAAAGCCTGAAATATAGGCCCCAACAACTAATTCGTGGACCTTGCCAACTAGATGCTGCACATACGACATGTCGGATAATGCCTTTCTCATGATCTGTAACTAGAGTGAGCCTGTGTGCTATGCGCATGCATGTCCGGGTATGTAGATCGTCGATCACATGGAAGGACTTACATCATCGCCGCTCGGAACTCCTCCAACAATCAAGACTTGATGAAGCGTTGAACGGAGACGTGCTTGAAATACCGCACTTACGAGAGAAAGCCCTGCCACACAGCCAATACTTCCACTGAGGTACAATCCTGAACCTGCAATAGCGACATCTTCATCGCTTGTTCCTGCGGCCAGAGCAACGAAGGCGGTAGAATGGGCAACTCCGGTTGCAAAGCCACCAGGGAGGACAAAGATTGCTTGCCAGACAGGGTTATGACCGTTCCAGAAAACGATGAGCAATGTGAAGCACAGACACGCCGATATGGACGCTGCAATCGTCAGGACCTTATAACGGCCGTGCCACTTGATCAACAGGCCCGCAAGGAGACCTCCAACTGTGTTACCAGCAATTGAAGGAATCATGTATGCACCAGCTTCTGCGAGTGTAGCATTCTTCGTGACCTGGAAATAGAGGGGAATGAAGAACATGAGCTGGGTTGCACGTCAGCGCCCATCACACAAGTATAGCAACCCTGGGATCAACTGAACCTACCCCAGTCTGAGAGGCATTCTGTAGCATAAGAATGGCATATGGAGTCACCACATTGGGGTTTGAGAGGAGATGAAGGGGGAATATAGGTTCTTTGGCCCACGACCTCTCTGCAATAGTGAAGAGAATCGCACTTGTTAGGCCAAGCCCCCAAAGAATCAAGATGACAGGCGATGTCCAGGCAACTTTCTCACCACCGATGTCTAGAACAAGTAGAAAGCTGAGTACTGTCGAACTCATGAGAAACGCGCCAGCGAAGTCAACCCGTCTTAGTTTCCAAGCGATGGTTTGTGTATCTATCTCAATATCGCCATCGCCTTTAGGAGCAAGCTTGAGAGTCAAGGCAATAAGCACCATTGCGATGACCGTCAAGGGAGCCTGACCAGACAATGTCCTAGACGGCGCAAGGTTTATAAACGAAAATTCTTTGCCAGGGAATTGAAATATACATACCATCTCCAGCCAAGTGTTTGAGCCAGAATGCCACCAATAGCACCACCGGATGATCTTCCTATTGTTTGAATGACGTTGACGTAGCTTCGATAAGATGCCACATCTCTAATGGGCACGAGATCTGAATGAAATATCATCAGGTACTGCGGTGTGCAAAGGGTAACTATAGTGTTTGTACCTGTGATAATAATGGATACCAAACAGACCATTCCCCCTCCTCCAAGGCCCTGAATTGAACGAGCAACTATAAGTTGTGGTATAGACCGACAGAATCCACTGCATTGGCTTTTTAGTATTAGTCTCTGTGTGCCAATCTGTGCAATTACCATAGCAGACTTCCTGCAGCAAACAGGCCGTATGAAGTCTCAAGCATTGCCTTGCGTCCGAAAATGTTGCTAAGTTTTCCATACTATTTCGTGTCAGATGAGATTTTTCTTGGGTTCTCCATGGTGGACTACCAGCGGCTGGCCTATACACATAGCAAGCATGTAGCTTGAGATTAGCCAGCTGGCATTTTGCAGATCATCAAACTCGGAAGCGATCGATCCGTATGTTGCCAGGACCAGAGTCGTGTCGGCCTGCGAGATGAAAACACCTTTTCGTCTAAATGTTAGTCCAGGTAATTTCAGTCTATATAGCTGCACAAACCTAATAAGAGGACTGACAAGACCCCAAAGATCGGCCTTGATTGCTTGTAATCTGCAGGAGGCAGGCCTTCTGTTCCTTGTGTCGTTTGGCTCTCGAATGTATTCTACTTATCCGATTATTGCTGGATTCTAGCAGAGGAAGGCGATAGCAAGAGGAGTTCATTAATGAAGACGGATCGCAACTCACACTGTCGTGTGACACGTTGGCAATAAGCAATGGCGAGGCTTCGTTCGTCCTTAATTGCTGTACGGAATAGACAAGACCATCCGTCTTGGTGGACATCGAAGTATCGGATCGCATTTCGTCTCTGTTGTCTTAGCTTCTTGGATACACCGTCTTGGGGAGAGAAGTAAACTAATTGGCAATGGAATTTGTGACAAGCTGAGAACGTATTGCCCAGCCGTATTAACACGCGGCTCGCCGTGAACCTCGTACGAACGCGTAATCAATGAAAACGTGCCTCACCGACTATAGAACGTGGTTCTAGTCAATGCCCTCATGGCAGTTGCGGATGGCGTGCGAGCTTTAATAGCGGCGAGCAATGCCCACTTCCCCATATATTTATGCAATATGTGTCATGTTAGTATCCTGACTTTCCGGATCCTGAATCAGATCAAGCTAACCCAAAGGTAGATACTTGCTGCTATGGCAGTTTTTGTATTGCCCAATGAGATCGCGATCTTGGATATGAGGTAGGCAAATCCGGCTCTCATGAGGTGCTACGAAAGCGGTATGATGACATTGAGAATTACGATTCTGGATTGCTACGTGAGTCATGTTAGTTCCCGTAGACTCGATAATTCGTAAAGGCTTGTTCCTAATGCGATGATTTTCCAGTTAGATTGATTGCGCAAACCGACAGCCATGGAGTGAGAATGAACATTTCATAGGTTGCTATATAACTACGGACCTGTAGAAGCATTAATTGTGCATGTAATACTCCTGATGACAGCTTATAGCCCTCTGAATATGATTTCAACTGCAGAAATGGCAGAGAAGCCCGGTCCCCTCACAACGATTGGTGCCAGTGAGAGCTCCCGAGTGGAGGAGGACACGGCACTTGAGTGGTCGTTTCAGGAGGAGAAAATATTAGTCCGCAGGTAGCAAAGACCGGATTTCTCTTCATTGGTGTAACTGATGCCAAAAATCTGATTAGAATTGATCTCGTCGTTATGCCCCTACTTATCGTCGGATTCTTCGTTCTGCAAATTGATCGATCTAATATGTAAGCCTGATGGTGTATTTCGAGACCATGGCTAACATCGAAGTAGCGGCAATGCGTTGACCGACTCGTTCTTGGATGAGGTTGGCATCATTCAATTCCAATATAATGTTGGAAACCAGTTGATGTATCTGGGTATTGTTCTCTTTGAGGTTGGTACCTAAGTCCTTCATCATTGCTTGTCATGAAGTAACTGGCATAGATCCCGAGTAATCTAATGCTGTACCGTGCTGGCGCGGCTCTTTGGATAGGCGTCCAAATCATAGCTTGGTTTGTGCTTGCTACTCCAACTTCCTTTTGAAAATGCTGAGGTCAAGCAGGGGTCTCGTTGCTACACTCCAAGCCTTCATCAAAGGTAGAGGTTACGGTGCCTATTTGACAACTCGATTCCTCCTTGGGTATGATGATATTCCGTGAAATCTGATTGAAACTTCTTCTAATCAATAAAGGATCTGCGAATGTGGTTATATACCTGCTGGTCTGTATACTATCACGCGATTCTACACGAAAGAGGAGACCAGCAAACGATTTGCCTGGTTCTTTCTTGGTAACATGTTTGCCAGCGGATCCGCTGGATTGATAGCATACGGCGTGTAGGTGACAATTCCCATTATGCAAGACTCTATAAACCTGACTCTTAGTTAGTTTACGCTTGAGAGGTGTTTCTGGTTTGTCAGGCTGGCAATGGTTATTTCTTGTGCGTCTGGATCTACAAGTTCGCAGTTCACATGCATACTAACAACGTCTAGATTGAGGGCATTCTTACTTTGGGCGTCGCCGTCGGGTTTATCATGTTTTTTCCAATATCGCCTGGGAAGCCAGTGTCATTGCTCCGGCTCAAGTACTTTAGCGAACGCGAGACACAGATCATCAATGCTCGTGTGTTGCGGGATGATCCCACTAAGGCTCACGCGCAACTGTACGTGAGTGGTGAAGAGCTCAAAGCTACTGTGAGTATGATTCTCTCTCAACATTATTTGCTTGGTTCTGCTGATGACATGGGTCAACAGTTAACAAACTGGAGGATCATCGGACATGTTATCACGACTATTTGCTGTTTATCTACACAAAGCGCGCTCTTCGCCTTCGCCCCATCCATTGTCGCTTCATATGGATATGGGAAATTGCAGGCTAATGCGATGAGTTCCATTGGGTATTGGATTCTTCTGGTCACGACAATTATTTGGGGCTGGGCTGCGTGAGTAGCATCTTACTATTCATGAGAGCCTTGCTAAATATCCAAGTGATCGATGGAACCGGCGAGGGCTCATGGTTTTCTTGGGTGTCATGATCAGCTGGGTGTTTATTGTAAGTCCTTCTCGATGCATCCACACTATTGCATACTGAACGAACTCGTAGATTGCCAATCGGTTCATTGTGCACTCGGACAAGCTTGATGCTAAATTTGCTCTTCTAACTTTGATAATTGCCTTTAGCTTTAACTGGCGTAAGTTGTTTCCACTCGGAGCTTTATAGAGACTGATAGAAGGCAGACCCTATCAATGGTTCCTGGATGGCACTGAACGCGAAGAGCTCTGGAGAGAGGTCCGTTACCATGGCCATCTTCATTATGGGGGCCAATGCGGCTGGCATTGCTGGTGGCCAAATATTTCAGGTAAATGACGCTCCACGGTACGACACTGCGTGGACTATAATCGTTGCCTTGTCTTCTACAGGATTGGCAGCTTCCGTGTTCACCAATTTGCAGTACTGGCTTCTGAACCGCCATAACACCAGAAAGGATGAGCCAAGTTTCATTTATAAGCCTTAGAGATCAAGATGGCCTGCAGGAATATTCATGATAGGTAAAGCATGTGCATTCCTCCGCATTAGCTTCATAGTGGAATATAGATCAACCACGAGCCACGAACTGCCATATTAACGATGGCGCATGGCAGCTAAAGATACTCCAGCCTTTTTAAATTTTTTATCTAGAGGTACCTCCTGATTCATGTTTAGCATTCGTGTTCAGTGTCGGATCGCGAAGTCAAAGGCCTTCTCCGATGTTTGGTGAATTCCAGCAATGCGAGGGAGAAGGCCGGATCTGCTATGGTAGCGCATCGCGCGAGTTAATGTTTGCCTCAAGGCAGATACACAGAATCAAGACTATGAGATCATTTTATAATAAAATGAGAGAAGACGAGAACCAGTCAATTATTCCCTTTGTCTCTGGGCCTGGGCCTGGGTCAAAGGGTAATATGTTAATCGTAATCGACAAGCATCCTGAGATTCTTTTTCAGGTCCAATCGCTCCATCGCCCACGATTTACAAAGTCTCGCTTAAGTTCGCCCTGTGACCAACCCCCAGTCTCTTGATCCACGGGTTCATATTTCACCACATCCATCGGACCTTCAAACTCCGGAAAGTAGGCAACCTTGCAATCGGTGAAGGACACCTTAGGCTGTGTTCGATAGAACTCATCAAAGCCAGGTCGCAAACTGTCGAAGAGAGTTGAAACGTCACCAGCGGGATGGAGTTCTCGCCAAGGCTCAACACAGGCTCGACCTTTGCAATTCTTCAATACCATCATCAATGCATCAAGGCGTAAGACAATCTGGTCTAATGGTTGACCACCGAGACGAAAGCTGGGGAGAACTTTGTCCTCGGACAGAAGGTTTCTGATCTCTCCTGGATCAGTCTAGGAAGAAACGATTAGCTAGTGGTCTTTTAAAATGCGACTCACATACCTTCAAGTCGTATAACTCCTTTTCGTTTGTGCACCAAACGGCGTAGTAGAAATTGTAGTCGTCTCCAATGACGCGAATGGCTTTGTAGGTATTATTGCCAACTGCGTTGCCCGGCACTGCGTAGCCTGGGTCGCTCATATTCGCATCACCGTACCAACCCATACGGCCCTCCGGAATAGCCAGACCCCAATATTCTATGGTGACATGCTCTTGTTTCGACTCAGTCTCGGCGTGTAGGGAGAGAGGGACTGGAGTTCCATCAGTGTCTGGCAGGCTTCTACCAGCTAGCTCCATGATCGTGGAGGCAAGATCGGTGTGCGCGGTGACTGTTTGAGATTTGTGACCAACAGGCACCCCTGGACCGCGCTATTCCTCGCGTTGTCAGTTTTGAACCACGGAATGGTGCGAGTAGACATTTCAAGGAAGCTTACGATGATCAACGGAATATGAACATCGGTTTGGAAGCCACACTCTTTGCCAGGATGCATTCTATGCTGGCTGATATGGTACCCGTTGTCGGTTGTATAAAATATATAGGTGTTCTCCAGCTGTCCGGCAGCATCAAGTTTCTTGACCATGGTCTCAACCATTTCATCGACAGATTGAAGGGCCCGTAGTCGCGCTCTCTGGTACTCATCATTATAGGCAATGACGGTATCGTTCAATAGAGGCAGCCCCTTAACCCAACTCACACCTCCTTGAACCTCTGGATTGAAGTTCTCATCACGCGGGATAATGTAGTCTTTGAAAAGATGAGCGTGCCGGTCAGCGTATTTGGGCGCGTCTGTTGAAAATCCTGGAAGGAAGTCGACATTCCCATGAGGGGCGATCGGCGCATGGACTAAGAACCACGGCTCTTTATGTGACATTGCCTCCTCCAAAAAGCCGTAAGCCTTTTCGGCTGTAATATCTGGAGAGTACTTGCCAGCATAGTTGACTGGTACTGCTCCATTTCGCGTCATAGTTGCATTGAGATATTGATATGTATAGGGATCGAGGAGGAAGTCGGACGCATTGAAGCCACCCGCATACGGCCGGTCATAGTTTTCGATTGCATGGTGATTCCATAGCTTACCGCTATAGTAAGTATTATAGCCCGCGGCCTGCAGCCAGACCGGTAGATAGTTGTCATTTATGCCTTCGCGTACAACTTTAGGATAGCCTCCGTATGGAGCCCAAACGTCGGTAACCTAAATGTAAGCCCGTCAGCACTTAAAATTGGTGAATGCGGTCGTTCATCATTTCACGCACATTCGTGTTATGTGCTGCTTTTCCAGTCCACAAGTTGACTCGAGAAGGACAGCAAAGCGCCACGGTACAGTAGTGATTTGTATAGAGGGTTCCTTCGTTGATGGTATATTTTTGCAAGAGTGGCATGTGTTGCAGTGACTCCATATGCCTAAGACGCATATTAGCCAATGGTGCTTCTCTATAAGAAGCTAGTTGAGATGCAATACCAGTCTTGGTCATCGGTGAGGATGAAGAGGATATTTGGATGGCGTGAAGCCAATACCTTTTGCCCAACAGACAAAAGGTAGGCTAAGATCGCTGCTGACGAGTATCGCATCTTTGCAGTTGCAGCTCGAAGTAAAAAGGAACCAGCACCGAACTTTTGTCTCTCGTTAAGCCATGCTGCGTGCTCCGCGGAGCACTTATTAAAGCAGCTCTCAAGGAATCCACTCTGTAGAAACTGAGTCTTGACGGATTGGTCTATTTGCTGAAACCCAGTCGTGGAGCCTGGCAGCACTAACATGACCGCACGTGCAGACCGGCGATGGTGTCATTTTGGTCCCGTCGCATGCCATACCGCAATGAGCTGGAAGTCAGTAAGCCCATAAGAGACCACACTGCCATATTTCCTCCATGTAAACTAACATGACACATGGTCCACACGCCAGCAGGCAGAATCATGGAAAGACGCACACAGCGCAACGCAAATGACACCCGGCGGGTGGGCAATCTGACCGTTGAGCAAGCGGAGAGGAAGCGCGAGATCGATCGCGCCAACCAGAGATATCACCGCGCAAAGAACAAGGCTTACTGTCGGCAACTCGAACAGAAGCTTCTCGACCTCACTAGCCGGCTCAGAGAGGTAGAGGATCTGCTTACGCAATGCCAGTGCCGCGAGCGCCCAGCCGCTGGGTCGGCCAATCTTGCCGCAACAACGGACTTAGTCTCTGTACCTCATGTTGTCATGTCAGAGCTGCCATCTCCAGCGCTTGAGGCTGGATACAGTGAGGAAAGCTTCTTTGAAACCATTCCCCCGGACCTGGACGCCGGGATCATTGTCAATTCCTTGAACTCGGCGCACCAGTTTGGCTTTCTCAACTGGAACCTCTCCGAGACAATCAACTACAGGCTGCCGACAACACAAACAATGAACACCGGCATCTCTACGATCTATGACCCTTCAGCAACTTCCTGCCTTGGGACTGTAGCCAGTGGGAGCGACGTTCCGTACTGGCGTAGGGTACCACTTCACATACCACCCACCTCGAAACTCGACGAAGTCATCCAGAATATCACCCTAGCCTGTCGTAACAGTTTACTTCACCAGCCAGAGCTCACCGAGCCCGTCTTTCCAATTATTAACTCGTTACTTATCCGCCCTGACGATAACATCAAGCACTTCTCTGACGCCGTCGGCGCGCAGGTGTGGAGGACGCCCCTCGAGGCACTCCCTGAGCGCATCGGCTTTATGTACATGCTCTCGCATCTTCTCCGGTGGCTTGTTTGCCGTTCCAAAGATGCATACGACAAGATGCCTTGCTGTCTCCGACCAACTGTGTTGCAACAAACGGTGCCTCATGCAGCATGGGTAGATACAATCGTATGGCCCGAGGCTCGAGACGCTATTATCCGGAATATGAACTGGGCTCGCTTTGAGGAGTTTAGGCTCCTGGCAGGGCGGACGCTTACCGTGAGATGGCCTTATGACAGCTCGACGTCGTTTATAGAGTCGCCTGACAAACAAGCAATGCTACCACATCCTATGTTCGAGGCGCATATTTGCAAGCCGGATAATTGGAAATTGGGCGAAGAGGTTAAGCAAGCTTTCCCGTTTATCCCCTGGGATTATGTTATTTAGTTCTTAATAGACCGTAAGGACCCAGAGTCAACTTTCGATTTTGACTGTACGGGCAGGTATATTTTATGATGTGGCGGGCCAGCCTACTAAATAGGGCTCATTATAATATTTTATGGCCCTAAGAAACTTCCATACTCCTGATTAAGCCATTGCTCTAGAATGTCCAGTGGCTGTTGGATCTCTTCCGCGAATAGCAAGCCATAGTCAAATTCTTGCCCCTCTCCACTTGCCACCCCTATATCCAGATCCGTGGATGTTGCTTCGTCCGGGGTGTCCTCGTATTCCTTGAGTGTCGGAACGAACTTGGCTAGGTCCGGGAGTTCTTTATCGTACTTTAACAAGGCCCTAGCTGCAGGTCGTCGTTCCTTGTGTTTTATTAAAGCTTCCAGAGCCAAGACGCCTCGGCAAGCGACGTGATCGTGACTTAGTAGCTTCAAGCCGGAGACTGTTTCCAAGACCAGGCCCAGATCTTTCTGTCGGTCTCCGTCGTCATGTATCACGTCTAAGTATAGAACAATTGCCGCCCCTACTGTGAAGGTGGAAATTGTCCAAAGATTGACTATATCTGTTAGCTTAACGCGGTTAAATTCGTGTAGTATCGTTGCAGCAGCCGAGGCACATGTACGGCGAGTAAATACGTAAGCAGGATCCTGGAAACTTCTCACGAGAAACGACCGATGGATCATGATAATCTAGTTCCGTTAGCTGCGGTCTCAAGGCATTGGCAATTAGCAATAGAGTACATCTACCTTATCTGCTGCGCTGACCGTCAATGATGTTCTTGCCCAGATTACCCATGCAGGCCAACTTGGGTTGTGAGGAACACCAGCTTTCAAATAGGGGGGGAGGTTCTTTGCCAGCTCCCTCATCTGAGCATCAGTCCGTTGAATCTGGGCATACTGGAACTCCACGGGAATAGGCGAGGTAGAATTGCGAGTTCCGTCAACTAGAGGCGGCATAAGAAGGGAAACTACCAACAAGTCAGTTTGAGGTCTAGTTGTGAGTTTAACGGTGACTTACTTTTCGCAAGTGCGTTACAATAAGATGTAACTGTCGGGTGCTCAACTGAGCGTTCTATCAGATCGTGATCATCGCAATTTAAGGGGAGAGGAGTGCTGAAGTGATTGGGGCTAATGCCTGGTACGATTTGATCGTTAGAGAAGTATGGAGCATAAGCGGTAGCATACGATCGCAGAGAAACATACTGTAACTTCCGGTTATCGAAGCCAGGAAGTAGTCTTGGATGACCAACTCCCACCACACTCTTCTGATAGTCTGCTCTTTCACTATTCCTTTCCAGGACGTTGTGATTCGCGTTGAATCCGCGTCCTTGGAGTATTCATGAAGACCCATACTCTGAGCTATGCGTAAACACGTATTGAGGAGAATAGTTTGTCTGTTGCTGTTCCCGAGGGGATATGCGACAAGAGTAGTCGTAATCACTGCTTGTATGGAGAAAACTGACAAGTATCAGTCAAAGTAATTAAGCAGCAAGATATAGGTTAAACACTCACTGCTGTGATTTTCCAAAAAGTCCAAGTCATAGAGTACTTGTACCATCTTTTCATACCACACCTTCGCCTCAGAGCGGAGATTATCTATTTAAGATGAGTGAACCTGCCTTCATGCAAGCGAGAGCAAGGGTGAGTTTATAACCTTTTCTATATAGTGACTGACATACGTCAGGCGGTAAAGTCCAAGCGGCACCCTGCTAAACATTTAATACGACGGCTTGGAGCCCTTCTCATTAACGACAACGGTCATTGTTACTTACACTGAGTATGGCAAAATATAATGACATCCAAAGCGGGTGTTCAGCCTCCCCTGTGTTCCAAAAGCGTTCACATTGGTTTAGAAATTCAGTCGTATGCACTGCATTGTGATTCCAACACAGCTCATGCATGTGATGATTCACCAATTGTCGCCCCATTTGTTGGTTTGGAAGGGCGTCAACAGAAGAGAGATCGTGTTGCTGGTCTCGCCCTCTCGCAGAACCATTACTGGATATCTTGAGCTGATTCCCTGCACATTCAGGTGATGAGATAGGCAGCGCCGTGGCCATTGTATCCGCATCTTGAGTTGAAGGAGACGATCTATCCACGTTGACTGTGCCAGTTTCTAGCAGTTCGAGTCGTCGCTGAATGAGGTTGGAAATGGGCTCCTTCTCCATTTCGCTCTCTTGCAATTGCAAAACCCGAGGTAAGAGTTCCCTGAGGAACTTAATCTCGTTTTTACTCTTCGTAGATTGCGTGGTAAGGCGAGTGGGTTTGACCGTGCACGAATTCGCCAGCCCATATCGGATACATGACTTGCAAGGAACCTTCTTGTCACATCGAATTCTTCGTCTACGGCACTCTTCTGGATGTTAGTAACAGCCGCACCGTGATTAGCCAGATACTCATAACACCAACCTTCGCAAGCCAGCACGACTCGTTGAGACACCCGATAACGCTCGTTTGAAACGGACATGGTAAAGCCAAGAGCGTGCCCATCAGTTTATGAGTGCCCTATATTGCGGCAACTGAGTAGCCTGGTAAGTTACGGCATAATCTTGTCTCAGGAAAGACAGATTCCTCGTTATTAACAAGGACTCGTTCTCGCAGTGAACCTGAAGTCCTTGGAGATAAGTCATAATATCACGTGAGGTTTGGGTCCTCCACTTAATTGCTAGTCCTTATTAAACTCCGTTCCTGTGCGGTGCTAAATCCTCGGATGATGTCCATATAAGAATGAATGCCGAAGTTTACAATCACACAATCTAGAAGTGAGAAACTCAGTACGGGTAACAAGAAATTCGAGTGAAAAAGCTGTCAGACCCTGAAAAGATACACACTCTCCAGGTGGGAAATTCTCAAGACAAAATCATGGTAAAATACTGATAACGGAAAAAATTATTTTGAACCGGCCTCTCGTCCTCAATCTCATCACGTCGCTACCCTATACTATTTGACAACGATATTGATCAAAGTCTACAGAGGCAGTAGTCACTGCGAGGAAGTCGTGAAAGCAGATCTGGTCACAAAAATGACGAATAAGTTCGCGCAAGGTTTAGGATAACCTCAGAAGCTTACAGGCAGGAGTACGTAACCCGTACGAGCTCAATCTCCTGCGTCAAGATCTGGGGATTCTCCTAGTGGCCGGTGCATTGGTTTGAGGGGCAACAAAAGAGGCTAAGGCAAGACAAGATTGTAGAACAAGGCACTAGACACGATAAGAGACGCACGGGTTTGAACTCCTGCGGGTGGAGAAGCCGAATTCCGGTTCTAGACCGTCCAGCTGGCGAACCGAATCCCAATCAATCGGGACTAGTTGCATTTTGCATCGGAAGTACGGAGTACGAGTGTGGTGGGATTCGTGTGCTGAGCAAAACTTGCAAACGAATGTTGATCGAAATAAGAACCAAGATAATAATCACATGCGATGCCCTGGCCTTGACTTCATGTTCTTCATGTTCAATCCGGAAGATCCGCTATAGGTCGCCATTGTATAAATATTGTAGCTGGCGTAATTCACACTCTAGGAGGTTGGATCATGCATGCATTAGTGATCCGATGATTTATAGGTTAAGTCAAACTTTTATTATTATTTTTCTGGACATTTGAATCTAGAATAAGTCGTGGTGCCACCCACCCTCGTTCTCAAATATGTTGCCAATCGTCTGCGCGACGCGCAAGAGACTTCTGTCCGAGTATCTAGGCCCAAGTAGACTCAGCCCGAGAGGTAATCCGGTTGTGCCAGAAAATCCCGGCACATTTACCACGGGAACATGGAGCATTGTCCAGGTCAGACAGAAGGACTATGTACCAGTTATTAAGGTTAACCAATAAAGAGGAGAGGAAGATACGTACACCGTCACCGGTTTTAAAGCCTTCAGGAGCCTCATCTGGTGCCGTTGGCGTGATGACCACATCATATGCCCCTGCAATCTTGTCGAACAGAGGTCTTAATCGAGCACAACTGTCGTAGGCTTCGAGAAGGTCGTGGTTAGTCACTGCCCTTTCTTCAATGTAGTCGACAAGGCCTGGGTGCAACTTGTCTTTGCCGGTGAGATACTCTGAAACATAACCTGTTAGAGACTCTCAATCTGAAGTGAATACAAAGCCTTGCTTACGTCCAAGGAAGGAGCTTCGCCCTTCGCCCCAACACACTGCTTTATGCCAATCTGCCATTTTCGCAAATTCACCGGGGAGCACAACAGCTTCGATTATAGCTCCGTGGTCAGAAAGTAGCATTTGGGCCTTCACCCAGGCGGCTTTGAGAGCAGGTGTTTCCTTCGTTGACCAAACAGGGGTTTGACAAAAGCCAATCTTGGCACCCTGTAAGGAGAAAGGCATCTTTGGGGTCGATTCGTCATCTGTAAGCTTGAAGACGTCGGCCACGGCTTCAAAATCTTGAATAGATCGCGAGAACATGCCAAATGTATCAAAGGTAGCCGAGGACATGGCTAGTCCTTCGCGGGAGATTGAGCCCCATGTCGGCTGGGCATAATTAGCAAAGAGGGGGTAGATTGAGACAGGATCGTGATAGCATGAACACACCTTGTAAGAATAACAACCATTGTAGGAACCAGGTCTAATCACACTGCCCATTGTCTGGGTACCAAGCGCGATTGGCACTTGGTAGTCTCCGACGGCTGCACCAGATCCAGATGACGAGCCACCAGGGGTATGAGTAAAGTTATGAGGATTTCGAGTTGGCGGGCCATCCATGGATGCCGCAAACTCGGTTGTATGTGTCTTTCCAATTAGCAATGCTCCTGATTCTCGAAGTGTAATGATTGGGCCAGCATCGACATTTTGAATAGGTTTGTCTTGGAAGATGGGAGAATTGTACGCCGTGGGCATATCTGTTTCGACTGTTACTGTATGCGGATACCAAAAAAAGAGCTCAGAGTCTAACCTTTAGTGAGAATAACATCTTTGACTCCAATCGCAAATCCATGTAATGGGCCTCGCCTTTCAAGTGGTATCTGATCCAGCTTTCTTGCTTGTGACAAGACATAGTCAGAATCAATGAATGCCCAAGCCTTGACCATGGGATCGCGCGTCTTGATGCGATTCAGTAACGAATTGGCATATTCCTCTACTGTCAATTCTCCTTTTCGTATCTTTACCTGCACCTCAGTTGCAGTGAGTTTCCAGGACTCCGCCATCTTGTACATGCACGCTGATGCTTTGATCAAAGATCATTCGAAGCAGTCTTTCCTGATGCCCAAAATACCGGATGATAGAGATCGCCTTTCTCAAGATGTAAATTGAATGATAAGGAGAACGTTGCCGATAATCGATAAACAATAAGATTGACTACTTTACTCAGGACTCGTGGTATTTAAGCGACAACAACTAGTCAACAATGGTCTATGTTTTGGCGGAGCTCGATCTCGTTGATAAGCCACTTCCAGGTTTGGACTACAAATATGATAAGAGACACGCACGGGTTCGAACTCCTGCTTCTGATAAGATTTGTCGACTAGTAAAGTGACCATGTACTTGGCGCAAAATAATGCGAAAATGATAAACTCGGCAATGGATCATGGACTATGGCCTCCGAGAGAGTTGGGTATATATCTCCCCGTCTGGGAGCCGTCAATTTCTGATCTGCAAGCAAATGCGATCAATCAATTCATTCAACATGGCAACCCCAAACTCTGCCCGGAAGCACATGTCTCGCTTCGTGCCGAAGTCGCAAAATGCTCTGCTTACGTCTATCATTGGCGTGTCAATCGTTGACTCGGTCCTCCTGGGTTATGACAGCTCCCTGATGGGGAGTCTCAACGTCATGGCTACATACTCCGAATACTTCCACCTTGACACGGCCACGATATCCTTGAATACTGCCAGCTCTTTTGTGGGAGGAGCTTGCGCGTGTTTTGTCTCTGGTTGGTTCGCTGATGTCTTCGGTCGACGGAAAGGCATGTACCTCGCGTGCGCCATTACGCTTATAGGGGCAATCATCCAGGCCGCAGCTCAGACCGTAGGGATGTTTATTGCTTCGCGTTTTATTATTGGTAAGTTCTACATACTATCATTGGGACTTTCGTAGCTGACTCTTTTTGAAGGGTTTGGCTTGGGGTTCGCTCAGACATCTTGTGTTCCCTATGTGGCAGAGACCAGCCCATTGAAGTACAGGGCATTTGCCCTTGGTATGTTCTTTTCCTGTTGGAACGTTGGAACCTTGATCTCCTCTGGAGTCTGTTATGGGGTAAGTCTCCCTTTCGATGGCATGTTCTTCTACTTATACGTTCATAGACAGAGTCTTGGGCATCAAACTGGGCATGGAGACTTCCAAGTTTGATTCAGGCAGTGCCATCACTTCTCGCTGCCTGTATAGTGGCAATTCTTCCGGAATCACCGCGTTGGCTGATTGGCCAAGATCGCCACGACGAAGCTCTTGAGGTCCTTGCTGCTATCAACGCACATGGGGATAAGGATGATCCAGGCGTTGTCGTACAGTATCGCGAGATCTCTGACACTATTGCGTGGGAAAAGTCACAGCAACTCTCGTTTTTCAAGTCATTCTCCGGCAAGGCAAACCGGAAGCGACTCACCTTGGTATCCACATTCTCCATCATTTCCATGCTTCCTGGGACAAACATTATCACTTTCTACTTTGGAGATATGCTGGTAAGTCACAGACGTTCAGAATCTGGACCTGCCGCTGACTATTGGTCCAGTCGCAAGCTGGAATTACAAGCGCAACCACTCAGCTACAAATTAACATCATTTTGAACTCCTGGACGATGATATTTTCCATCGCTGGATCGTGGTTCTCTGATAAACTTGGCCGAAGAACTCTGTGCTCTTTGAGTCTTGCTGCCCAGATCGTGACATTCCACGCTCTTGCAGGTCTAACGGCCATCTACGGAGAGTCCACCAACAAAGGGGGAATTTACGGGACCATCGCGATGATATTCCTATATAACGCAGCTTATGGATATGGGATCATCCCGCTGACGGTCTTGTACCCTCCAGAGCTTCTTCCATTCTCAATCAGAGGTCAGCCAATTGTTGAAACACTCAAAGCAGAACATAGACAGCTAATATTGAACTTCAGCTACTGGAATGGGCCTGTACACATTCTGCGCGAAATTTTGTGGGCTTTTCGTCACAATGGCTATGCCATATGCTCTTGATGCTATCGGATGGAAGACATACATCATCAACGCAAGTGTTGACTTCCTGATGCTGGCTGGTGTGATACTATTCTGGGTCGACACTAGAGGACTTACTCTGGAGGAGATAGACCTGAAGTTTGACGGTGTCAAGCATTCAAGTGTGCCGGATCTGCAGGACGTCATCGGTCAAGAACTTGAAACCGGGCTGGATTTAGGGGAGAAGGTGGACGGTAAAACCGGGGAGAAGGATATAACGAAATACACCGACTGAAACTTTGCATTGATGCCACCTTTCAGTTTGCAACACGCAAATCCACCTGAAGACGAACAAAGCTAGGCCAAGAGCAACCATATAGTAAAATAAGATGAAGTTCAATTAATTGTTGCTTTCGCCTTGCTGTGCATTTGCAGACTTCAGCTTTAGCCGAACCTCGCTTCTCGCCTCTCGCCTAATTCCCAACCTCGCTACTCGCCTATACCGGGCTTATCAGAGTGACTATGATCCCACTTGCCATGCTACAATTATTATTATATAAAATCATTAAGGGAGCGACTACAAGTATATAAATCAGTATTGGGCAGCGCTGGGATACTGGGCTGACAGTAAACATCCTCACACAATTTCGTCAGTGGTACCACTCCGACAATCTCAATTCCAACTCGATTCATCCTCAAGTGTCAATCATGAGTGATAGCAGTGCTAAAAGACCAAACTTCTTGGTTATTGTTGCTGACGATCTTGGATTTTCTGATCTGGGATGCTTCGGAGGGGAGATTCGAACTCCTAATATCGACAAGATTGCTAAAAATGGTCTCCGATTTACCGACTTTCATGCTGCCGCTGCGTGTAGTCCCAGCCGTGCAATGGTAAAGTTGAAGCCCAACTCTGAAATTACGATGAAGTGCTCATAAGGCTGGAGTAGATCATGACAGGAACTGACCATCACATTGCTGGCCTCGGAAATCTGATTGAATGGACCAACATTTCAGCGCAAAACACTCCCAAAGGCGTAAAACAGAACACGGCAGTACAGCGAGGAATGCCCGGTTACGAAGGCTATCTCAATGAACGTGTAGCCGCGTTGCCGGAGATTCTTCATGATGCTGGATATCTGACTTTGATGAGCGGCAAGTGGCACTTGGGACTGACACACGAGCGATCGCCAAAAGCCCGTGGCTTTGAGCGTTCCTTGGCTCACCTACCGGCTTGTTCCAACCACTATGCGTACGAGCCTCAGTTGAAGGATCAGGACCAGATCCCGTCCTTCATGGAGCAAAGCTTCATTGCGCTACATATCGAAGACGACCATTATGTCAAGAAGCTCCCTGAAGGGTGGTATTCGTCTAATGGGTATGGAGATCGGATGCGGGAGTATCTTCAAGATTGGCATGAGAAGAAGGACGAGCGTCCCTTCTTCGGCTATCTCCCATTCACTGCACCTCATTGGCCTCTGCAAGCGCCGCAGGAGTACATCAAGAATTACCGTGGAGTATACGACGAGGGTCCGGATGTCTTGCGTTTGAAGAGACTGCAACGCCTCAAAGATTTAGGCATGATTCCTGAGGATGTTAAGCCTCATCCTGTCATTGCCGACGAAGTTCAAGAGTGGAATGATATGACCACAGAGCAAAAGGCAAAGTCATGTCGCGCGATGGAGTGTTTTGCAGGAATGGTGGAGTGTATTGACGTAAATGTGGGCAAAGTTATAGACTATCTTGAGGAGATAGGAGAGTTGGATAACACGTTTGTATGCTTCCTCTCTGACAACGGGGCTGAAGGAGCCGCATATGAAGCATACCCTATCGTGCAGGGGGCCATGGTACAGCACCTGCAGAAGTATTATAACAACTCACTCGACAACCTTGGGAATTACGATTCCTTTATCTGGTAAGTTGACGAATGCTGTGTTGTTGTTGAGCCAGTTAGTTGAGGATATTGGCTAACGGATCTGTAGGTACGGGCCTCGTTGGGCTCAAGCTGCGACTGCGCCAAGCAGGCTTTACAAGGCATTCACAACTGAAGGTGGTGTTCGTGTCCCATTCCTAGCCAAATTTCCGAGCAGCTGTGCTTCGGCTAGTGCTCGAGGCATTACAGACAAGTTTTCCACGGTCATGGATCTCACTCCCACTATTCTCGATATGGCCGGGGTCTCTCATCCAGCGCCAACGTTTAAGGGGCGTGAGGTAGTGAAAATGAGAGGGAAAAGCATGATGCCGTTCATCCGAGGCACGGCTGATAGTATCCATCCCGCTGACTTTATCAACGGTTGGGAGACCTGTGGCCGTGCAGCCGTACGGAGAGGTGATTGGAAGATTGTTTTCATCCCCAAACCTAAGGGGCCCGAGAAATGGCAACTATATAACCTTGCAGTAGACCCAGGGGAGACTGAGGACTTATCAGAGAAGCACCCTGAGACTATGAAGGAGCTTCTTAAGCTCTGGGATGAATATGTGCTGGAGTGTGGTGTTGTGCCTATGAGCCCGGAGCTCGGCCGCTACTTGGCTGAGACGGAAGAACAAATGCCGGAGAACGTGTGGATGGAGTATGATTATTGGAAGTCAGGTGCTCGTGATGAGCCGGAGAAGTTTATGCGTCGCCCGCCTCGCTTTGAGCGGATTGTCCGCGCCATCTAGGGTTGCTTTAAAACAGACGTACGTAACGAGAGATGGTTTTCTCACTGAGGAGCGCAATGGTGTTCTCCTGGTCTGACACAACGAGACGAAAGGGCGATACTACTGATGGGTGCCATTTAATCTTTCTTCATGGTGCAAATGGTCCTCAAAATGCCCAATTCTCGGGTTACCGTTCTTCACAAGGAACTGGGGCGTCCATACCATACGGTTGAAATATTTGACGTATTTGCTACTCCTCTCACTTGGATCGTCCGTCTTCTTGCAGTGCAATACACATGACGGCCTTATTTCTTCCACTGTGTCTCTGTTTTGATTTTCAAGGTTGGTCTTCTCAGACATCAAACGGAACACATCTGCCACGCCGGCAAATAGTTCCGGGCGCCAACCTCCATACTTTACAAAGGTTGCCTCAACCTCTTCCATCTCCTTGATCCATCTGTAGCCCTTTCGCTGGGCTCCATACATGCTGCTCTCAATGATACTCTTTGTTCCTGGGAAATATTCCTCCATGTGCTCTCGCAGCGGCTCCAGGACGCCCATACAGTAAGCAGTTGTGTACGCTTGCATGGTGATGGCTGCTTGACCCTTATAAATGGCGCCGAAACACATCTTGAGGCAGCTCGCATTACCAATCGCGTCTCCGACCTGTCGTATGTTGAGAAGCGATAATAGTTGTTCAGACCATGGGTCGTCCGGATTCGACAACGTCGGGCCTGACACCGGTATCGACGGGCGGAACCATCTCTTGTCTGGTAACTCTTTGGGAGGAAAGCCAATAATAGCGCCATCAATGAATTTGATACCGACAGGAGAGAGAATGGCTTGTATCTGTCGGCACAGATCTGGAGAGATGGCGTTCAAGTCGACGTACTGCATGGGAAACTTGGAATGTTCAGATGCATTGTATATCTCGGCCACTGTGTTCGCTAGGGCCAATGCCTCTGCCGGTGGAACAATGGAGAGAAAGATGGATGCCTCAGCCAGCATCCTATCTAAAGGAAGTACCTTTACATTGAGCGACTTGGCCCGTTGCAGTGTCTTCGCACTCCGTCCGTCAAGGTTCGTAACCAAAGGATAGCAGTATCGCTTCAACAAAGATGCTATTCCCATGCCCATTTCACCAAAAGACATGATAGCTATTGTCGGTTTCTCATGGATATCACTGCCGGGATCAACAGGGGGCAGTGGGCTCGTACCTACCCCGGGCTCAAATGTCTTGTCCTGAACCATGGGGAGATGATTTCTCGGAGAACGGAGAAATTGTGTGCGTTTGATGTAAGATAATCTGGAGTATCGGATATGAAGATAAATTAGTTTCGAATGTTGTTCTTTTCGTACTCAAGCGCATAAGTGACGGATTGTGTTAAGATACAAGGCACACGGGAAGAAAATCGCTTGAAACGGAGTTGCTTTGCCGTGCGCCTTGTGGCGGGAGGTCTGCCCGTGGGAAGGGGATTGCCCGACCAGATAGGTAGCTTCGCCATTCCCAGTAACGGAAGAAACCGTATCAGACTAGCCCCGTCTTTTGATGCACGTCCAGCCGAAGAACCCTGCGAACCGAAGCCGAAGGGATGACCAGCTGCAGCTGAGTTGGCGATTCCAACGCCGGAATCCGAACCCGAGTTGACTCGGATCGTGCCTCCGAACATCTCCCAGCCCAACCTTGAGGCATCACAGTGAGTAGAGCCGCCGACAGACTTTGCGAAACAGGGGACGGCACCCAGTTTCGACCAACATGATGGCGAGACCGGTAGAGTTGTGCGCATACATGACCTCGCGTCTGGGGTTGGTTAGAGCTGAGTATCAATGTAAAGTAGACGTCCTGAAGGTACTAAGCTGCGGTTTCGCATGCTATCAGCCTTCCTCATTGACGACCTGTAGTTGAGGATGGGTGTTTCTCCTGCTAGCCCTATGGCCAGCCCCGTCGACGTTGACGGGGACGTGATACCCTCCATAGACGATTCGCAAGTTCAACAGAAAGAGAACAAATACAAACGCTTTTCTAGGCGGCGGAAACTTTCTATAGTTGTCATAACATCCTTTTATGGATTCCTATCACCGTTTCCGTCAATTGGGAATCTTTCAGCGACGGCCGAAGAAGCAGCCAACTACGGCACCACAGAGACCAGGATCAATATTTCCAACGCACTATATTTGGTTCTTAGGAGTGTCTCAGCGCCGAATTTGGGGCCGTTCTGTCTATGTATTATGTTTCGTGTCTAGGAACGTCAGAATAAGAGTAACCGCTCTTCACATAGAGAACGCAGTCAACTATACATCCTATGACTACTCTACGCACGACGCCCATATAGTAGATGACCCTACAAGATACGCCAATACAAGGAGAGCCGCAGTTGTGTTATCGGCGCCGCGGCCACGATGGGACCCAGATTCTCGTGCCTTGGAGCTCGGGATCTAACTCCGATGCTCACGCTGTCTTCCGCGCTACGTCGGGATTGCTTCTTAGAGCCCAGCACTGACACAATGTCGGTTTATCTGCTGTATGACAGGTCGTTTGATTGGAACCTTACAAGTCAATGAGGGTCACCGGTAGATTTACGTCTCGGGTATAAGCTGATAAGAGCGTGGCCGTCACAAGCATACATCTCTCTTATGCCTTATAGGAATGAGAGAGACGATTATCATATTTATTGACAAGGCTTTCTGGACAAGAGGTCTGCCTGTGGCCAGCTTTATCGACTAACCCATACCTCCCTGGAAAGAATGTGCCAACATCCATCACCATGATTTCCATTCAGAATCCATTGACGCTTTTGCGCACGATCAAACAACCGAGTAAGCTGTCTCGACAGGGCAGCCTCTATGCCAGGACATTATCGCGGATGAGCCCCAATAATCCTCGAGCCTTCGGCACAACAGCGAAAGAACCCCCTCCTTTATCTCTACTGCCAATAGCGACTCTTATTCGCTCATATTTCCTTACGTCGATCCTGGCATCGCCAGTAATGCTAAGGCTATGCTTACCCCTCATGACTAGGATGGCCAACTCGCAGTCAATATTCCTGAACCCAGACCGAAACCCTATACTTCACCTACTTATCCGCCGTCTGTGCTTCGACCACTTTACGGCGGGCGAGAGCGAGGAAGAGGTTCAGAAGACAATCACCGGCATGAAGAGGCTGGGATTCAATGGCGTTATTCTCGGATATGCTAAGGAGGTTAGCCTCACCGGGGGACCTGTCATGACGGTTGCAGAAAGGGCCTCTGATTTCGATTACGACTCCGCCTGTGTCGAGGCGTGGAAAGATGGAATTATGAGGACCCTGAGACTAATCGGGAAGCAAGATTTCTTAGCTGTGAAGTAAGTGTGTTGCAACATCTGCCCCGTACCCTAGCTTACATTTACCTTTCTGCGCTTCACACAGATACTCAGGGGCTGGAAAAGCTACTCTTGACGCATTGCGCAAAGGGAACAGCCCTCCTAGGAATATGTGGACGGCCATGGAAGAAATCTGTGAAGCTGCTGTCAAGCAGGGCAGTCGAGTCTGGATCGATGCTGAGCAACAGAACCTTCAATCCACGATAGACGAGTGGACAATGCGGCTGATGCGGAAGTATAATCGGGGAGAAAAGGCTGTCATCTATACGACCATGCAAGTATATCTGAAGCATATGGGAGAAAATATTGGACGGCAGATGCGGATCGCACAGGAAGAGGGCTGGATATTGGGTATTAAGCTGGTTCGCGGCGCGTACATCGCTACGGAACAGCGCAGTCTTATCCATGACACCATCCAGGAGACACACGACGCTTACGATACCATCGCAGAGAGAATTCTTCGGCGCCAGTATCCCGGGGTTCCATCAAACAAACCCTACCCCCGGACCGAGGTGTTCTTGGCGACGCACAATGAGGAGAGCATCAAACGGGCATGCGCTGTCCATCAATCGGTCATTGCAGAGGGAATGCCCGCCGTGGGCCTAGGCTTTGGCCAACTTCAAGGCATGGCGGATGAGGTCGGCTGCAGCTTGATCCAGCTGTTTCAGACGAGCAAGGGGCCAGAGACCAACCCACAGGCTTTATCACCAGTTGTCTTCAAGTGCCTGACATGGGGAACAACCCAGGAATGTCTCCAGTTTCTCCTCCGTCGAGTCCGAGAGAATGCCGATGGATTGGGGAGGACTAAGTATTGGGTCAATAGCTTTAGACAAGAAATCCTAAGACGCCTGAGGTTGGCTCTTGGTGCCAGGCAATCCGTGTAAAGAGAGAATAATGGAATAGAGGGGGTTTCGGTTACTTACATGCTATCAAATCAAGACGTTCACCAATCATGTCTCACTTGTTGTTCACCGCATTAACATATTTATTGCTGCCTCGGACTTCCACGTCCTTCTGTACGGAGAGTGATATGTGCTGCCGAAGGTGAAATGGATGTTTTAGCCACATAATTTAAGTAACAGCGCCACCAATATATTCAGTTCTTGACTTGGCAAATTATGAAGAATGTGAAACAAACGATTCATAGAACTCGAGTCCCTTGGTTCACCAATTTGGGTTCAGCAGTGCCGAGGACAGATCGGGGGGCTACCCGAGAGAAGTTTTGGATATTTTAATGAGTCGCTATGTATTCCTACAGGCAGAACCTTGTGATTTTAATAGAAGATCAAAAGATTCGTTCAGAGAAACTTCCTGAGGCCATTCGCTTCGTTCTTTAGCTCCGTGACCAAGGACGGCCGTGGTAGTTCAAACGTCTCCCGCACGCGACCATAAGATATTCCACCAAGCTGCACAAGCGGGCGCAGAGCCTCAAGGTCCACGTTCTCCTGCCCGTGATCCAGCGCATCTTCCCGAACCCAGAAGTTCTTAGCCTCGATGATAGCCATGGAGCCGGCGGACTTCCCTTTTTCCACGAGGCCGTGATAGTCAAGACTCTTCATTTCCAGCAGCTTGCCCTCTATGGCGAAGATGGCCTCTTGCACGCGCTTCGGGCGCACCAGAGACGAGTCCTTGGGAGTCAAACCCGACAGCTTCCATTCAGACGTCTCGTAGGGAACGTCCAGCGACGTGGCATTGGCTGCCTCGACGAAGGTGTCAGATAGGATGTTGATGACACACTCGCCCGTCTCCTCCAGGTTCCTTTGCGTGTCCTTTGGCCTGCCGGGGCGGGCCGAGAACCCAATGACGAGAATCACGGGGTCATGGTCGACGACCTGGAAGTAGCTGAAGGGCGCCAGGTTGGGGATGCCGTCCTTGGACACTGTGCTGACGAAGCTGACGGGCCGCGGGATGGCGGATACCATCAGTTTGTAGTTGGAAATCATGTGTCGACCTTCTGCTGCAGGGTCGATCTGGACGTGCGACTGAGCCGCAGCGGTACCGTGGCTGGCACCATCGCCGTACTTCCAATTGGGCGCCGGGGACTGGGTGACTAGGATGCGAGGGTCTTGGTCGAACTTTTCGCGAGTCGCCTCGATCTTCTTGAATTCCTCCAGCGTCGGCACCAAGACGAAAGGGTTGGACGCAGCTGTTGCGGCCGTGCTCTGCATGCGTGCGAAGGGAGCAGCTTGAGGAACAGCGAAGCATAGGCGAGCGACGTTGATGGGTCGGACTCGCAGGGGCACCATTCTGTGTAGTCCACGGTCTAGCTGCGTTGGATGTCAGCGAGAGAAGGGTGAACAGATGGCCAATCTAGATGGACAGGGGGCAATAGGGAGTTGGCGGTGCCTGAAGCAACCATATAGAATCTTTCTCGACCTACCAAAATTTCATGTACATAGTTATGAGCCGTCAAGTCTTGATTACAGGCCGGGTCTAATTGGGACGGTCCCGCCTCCGACAAGGCGCTATCTACATTCCTAGCCCGATGTCGTAGATCCGGCTCGGGATCGTATCCCGAGTGCTCTTGGCTAGGCTCCTGCATCCGAGCTTCTTATCAATTCGCTATCCCAGATCCACGAGTAAGGGTCCATATCGGAGGTTTCTATGTCGTCAGGAAAGTTGTAATTGATCAGCTCGAGGGCGCATTCGAATGTATCCTGCTGTTCGACCGGGACCGCGCTGTCGTCCCCCCACAGACAGTCGTCGTGTCCTGGAGCAGCCTCTATTGCTACATTGGAAATTGTCTGTCGTCCGGCGTCCGAGAGCCGGCCCTGGGGGCTTTGGTCCAGGTTCTCAGAGTGATGGGTGGCTTGTCGGAAGCGCGCTATCTCAACCAAGTCTTTCTTGTACGGTTCAACGACTCGTAGACCCCTTAATGCCATCCCGTCCATGATTTGAAACGTTTTGTTGATGTCCCACATCGACCTGCTGGCGGTGATAATGTCGATCAGAACCAGCACAAAGGCGCTGGCAAAAAGGGCCTCGAGATCGTGCGGGAATATAAGGTCTGATCTTTCTGCATTAGCAAACCATAGCTCAGTGGTAGGCCACTGGTAGCTGGACACTTACCGATCAGTCTATGCGCGCTCAGCTTGTCCATGATTACTTGTATACCTAGTGCCGCCTCTGTACACACCCGAAGAAGGCTGTGCATCACGCCTGACAGGCTACCGTGATGCCCATGACCGATCTTCCTTTCGAAAACAAAGAAAAGTACCGGCCGAATAGCTAAGATCGCGCACTGTCGTCACATGATCAGCTCCTGAGACATAATGCTGTAATTCATCAGGCTCTCGGGGTCGTCACTCACTTTGTGGTGAAGCACATGCAACGATGCAATAGCTCGGGTTTTGTGGCTCGGGGTAGTCTCAAATTGCAGGCTGAGTTTCTCTTGGAGCAGTCTCGACATGTCGGAAAGCCGCTTCAGGATTGTCTGAATGCTGTGGACAAATCCGGATCCCAGTTGCCGCTGTAGTCCAAGGCCATATACCACTATCCCACCACAGCCAGTAAGCATGAGTGGCCGCAACAAAGCGCGAAACAGCCCGTTACCTACCATCTAAAATGTTTCCCAACTGGCTGGACAGTTCGACATGAAACGCCATGATGTTCTGAGTGCCATCGCCCCCTAAACCGACAATAGGCTTGGCGAGCCCAATGTCTTCGTCGTGCAGTTTCGACGGCACACCGATGAGACTGGATAGTCTCCGGTCAATCACGTAGGCGGTCCAGAACAGTTTCGACCGATGTAAGAATTCGGAATGTGTGATTCGAGCCGCATCATGCTTTCGATTGAGACCAAACGCGAGACAAAGACTAATCGCATTTCCCACCTAGCAGAAATAAGCGCGAGGGCCTCGTGACGTTGGAAGATGTGGACAAGACTAACATATCCATACGCCGCTAACCGCAAGTCTAAACCCTCAAGGAACAGGGCGAATACGCACAGAGTCTCGATAGACAGAATCGAGTTCTCGCATAGGCGATGCATATCGGGAAGAGCGTCGACGGCCCTCGCAAAGTAGGCATGGCCCGATGGGCCTGACGCACCAGCTTCACGACTAGTTAGAGACGTACCGAGAGCGAACACAGCAAGCATCTGGATGAGCCACGGGTCTGTCATCGACGCTGTCCCGGCATCCCGTTCTTTATAGAAGATGGCAAGTTTTTTCAAAAACTTAGCTTTGTCGAACAGGTAATATAATGGGCCCACGGAGAAGGAAATGGTGCTGAGTAGGTATTCTGCGTATTCCGGCGAAAGGAGGTCCAAGTTTGTGAGATCGATGGCACGACGATCCCACATAAGACCGTAGGCACCATCCCTGATGGGCACGGCGTCATGAAGCTCGCAACCATTCTCAGTGCTTCTGATGAGCTCCCGTACCCGACGGCTGAATGACCACGAGGAACTGTGACCTAGTTGTCCTTGAGGGGAAAGGCAGCAGTTAGCAAGAAGGCCTAGGCATGTGTAGGAAGAGAAGGGCGCCGAGGGGCGTTGGCATACTATACGAGTCGCCCACAGCAACTTGGGAATCGGATACCACAGCTTCTTGCCCGCGCGTATGCCTGTTGGCAAGGGGATGAAGTAGAGGGGCTGTTAGCATGTCGGCATCACCAGTAACCTCCTCGCTGAGCGCCAACCGTCGCTCGGCGCGACTACGTGATGAATCCTGATCAAGTCCAATCGCGTTGCACGCATTGGAGTCGACCGGACCACCAGCACGCTCGCCAGGCTGGTAAAGCACACTCGTGCGGGAGTTGCGTGGCGAGGTTGCTGCGGAGGCTTGCTGGAGAGAAGTTGTCGGCGTTGGTAGATGCCCGGGGGCCGCTGCCCGTGCCTCCAAGTCTCGAACGTATCTATTTCGTCTCTCAGTCGGCCATGTCGACTTCGTCTTTGTAGACGATCGTCTGGCTCAAATGCACACGTACTGCTCTGAAACGATGAGCTTCTTTACCCTCTCGTCAAATCGGCAGCAGAGCCCTTTCGACAAACAGCTGTGGCAAGGCTTCTGGCCGCTGCACTTGATTTTGTGCTTTCGGCAGTGCTGGCATCTGCTCTCGGGACACAAGTTAGCCCTGCTTGCATGCGCCACACGAGGGCCAGGATTACCGACGCGTTCAGAGTCTTTTTCCTCTTCCGGGAGGGCGCAGTACTATCGCTCATACTTGCAACTCGAGGTCTGTCAATGTCTTTGCCTGGTATGATAAAGACGGACTTCAATGCCAGGGATAGCACCAGTATCGCATCTAAAGTCCCACTTGACCCGATTTCGCTGCGCCATGGATTCCCACGCTAGTAATCACCAGCTTTTGTGTCGGGGCCACAGATAAGAATGAAAATGCTTGCTACATGTTACCGCCGGGATTATAGCCGGCAGGCTTCGCAATGGTACCGAGAAATACTTTGTAGGACCTTTTGATGCAAACATATCTTAAAAATCTGTTCTTCTTGTTTCTATCACAGAAAATTATCTATACTTCGTTGCTAGGGTACAAGAAATCCGACGTTCCCTCAAAGTCCTCCTTGATAGCACGAACGCTGGTGAAGCGGCTTAGAACATTGACCGACCCTACCTTGTCATTGGTACCACTGCCTCGCATTCCCCCGAAAGGTTGTTGTCCGACCACAGAGCCCGTGCTCTTGGTGTTGATATAAAAATTGCCTGCGGAGTTGCTGAGCTTTGTCTCGGCATAGGTGATGGCATTAACATCCTGGGCAAACACACTTCCGGTCAGGGCATATGGCGCTGTACAGTCAATGAGCTCGGGAATGGTTTGCCATTCGCTGTCCGGGAACACGTATGCCGTGATGAGTGGTCCAAAGTACTCCTTCTGCATCATCTCATGCTTCGGGTTGGTGGTCTGGTAAACAGTGGGCTGCACGAAGTATCCAACTTCTTTGGAACATTCGCCACCCACCAGTAGGGTGACTTCGGGATCTATCTTGGCAGCTTCTATTACCTTGGCGAGTTTATCAAAGGACTGCTCGTGAATGACGGGGTTGACAAAGTTAGTCGGATCATCAGGGCTGCCGACTTTGATCTTTGCCACCTTTTCGAGAAGACTCTTCTTGAATGCAGGCCAGGCAGACTCAGAGACGTATAGTCTGGATGCAGCGGAGCACTTTTGTCCCTGAAACTCGAATGCACTGCGTATGGTGCAGTTCACCGCGTTCTCAATGTTGGCAGATTTGTGAACGAGATGAAAATTCTTCCCTCCTGTCTCGCCGACGAGTCGGGGAAAGTTGAGGAACTTGTTCTCGCCGGTGGCACGGCCGACTCGTGCAGTGAGCTCTTTGAAGACTGCACTAGATCCTGTGAAATTAAGCCCGGCAAAGGATCGATTGTCAAGGACGGCAGAAGTAATCTCGTTGGCATCTCCGGGCACAAACTTCAGCACATCCTTTGGTAAACCGGCCTCCAGCATGATATTGTACAGGAGCCAGGAGCTATGCAGGGCAGAAGGCGAAGGCTTCCAGAGGACAACGTTGCCCATTAGAAGAGGTCCGCACGCGAGCGTCGCGCCGAGAGCAGTGAAGTTGAAAGGTGAGATGGCATACACGAACCCCTCTAAAGGCCGGTACTCGAGGCGGTTCCACTACCATGAGAGTTGTTAGATACACGGATTGACATACACCTTGTATTCGGAAGTGTGCAGAACGTACCATTCCTGCAGGGTTTACCGCTGGCTGGACTTTGAACAGTTCCATTGCACATTGGACGTTAAATCGGAGCAAATCACATGTCTCTGCAGCAGCGTCAATCTCGGCTTGCCAAATGTTCTTGCCCTGGCCAACCATGGTAGCGGCCATGAGAGCATGACGATATTTGCCAGACACCAATGCCGCTGCCCGCAGGAAGATAGCAGCGCGGTCTTTGAAGGCTGTGGTTTCCCATCCAGACTTTGCTTTCAAGGCCTCATGGATCGCCTTTCCCACTTCAGCTGCGGTTGTTGGGACATACTCGGCCACAACCTGATTGTGCTTCGAAGGGTTGAGTTGGATAAGTGGCGCAGTTTTGGTATCCTGTGCTTGATCAGAATTCTGTGGTAGGTTTGTTAGCCACGATTTTTTGGTCTCTTACATTGCTGCTATGTTCTAAGGAGATTCTTATAGGAAGCGCCGCCAGAAGCTCTTGATATGCATTCATCACGCCGACCCGTTCCGAAGATCCTTTGGCGTAAGTTGGCTAAAGCTTCAACGTCAATAACCATGCTATTTCTTTCTTTTATGGCCTTTTAAGGTTGTGTAGGGCTGCATCTACTCACGCTGGGCTCATTGTGGTACCAGGGCTTGCCGTAGGTGGATAGGTACGCCCTGGAGGCCAGCAGCTTTGTAGTTGAGAACTTCGCTTGTTTTCGAAGGGATGCCATTATGACAAAGTAACCGAGTAGAGATATTGATTTCGAAGAAGAAGAAAACTACCACTGATATTGCAGAACAGGCGGTATCTTCAAGATTAAGAGATTGGTTCCTGAAAGGAGGCGTAGGACTCGGGTCGAAATTCTCATCTGAATGTTTGTAGGGATTGCCGACCAATACAGATAACCATAGGTAACTATAGATATTTGGATTGACCCACTGACTTCGACTGGCGTTGCCTTCGGGATCAAAAATGCCATCTCGGGATCTCATGCCGAAGCCGTCACCGGCCCCTGTCAATCCGATACTGATCTGACACTATAAGTCAACCTGCCCCAGTCGTCACCCGCCGCCTGGCCGGAAAGCCTGCACCGTCATTAGCGCAATTGATTGAGGGCATGTAGGCAGCATATTATACTGTCGACAGCAATCTAACATTCTGCTGCTTCACCCTCAGCAATGGCTTCGCGGGCCATGCAACTCTCAGTCACCCGGGCCGCCACAGCGGGTACCATGTATGCAACTGGCAGAGCCCTAGTACAGAGGCAGGGCCTAGCAGCTTGGAAATCCCCAGTCCGGATGTTGTCCACAATTCAGACTATCTCCACGACCAATAGTTATGCGCGTAGGTCAATATATCCCGGTTTATTGTTCAATGAGATGCAGTTGCTAATCATCGTCTTCGTATTGCAGCGGTTGGTCACTACGTAAGTTTGTTATAACGATTATTAAGCTCAGTTCATTGTATTTAATACAATTAGAACTGACTGGCTGACTCTTTTGTCTTCTTAGTCCCAGGCGATGGTAGCCAACGGACAAGTCTGGGTCGCGGGACAAGTGGCTCTCGACAAGGGCGGCCGACCAGTGGAGGGTTCTGTGACCGAGCAAACCCACCAGATTTGCAAGAATGCAAGTGAGATTCTGAAAGCAGCAAATTCAAGCCTAGAGAATGTCGTCAAGGTCACGGTAAGACGCCATCTCTTCTCTTACATATTCAGGAGTCTTTAATGCCCGACGCCTCAATAACAACAGCGTCTACAAATCTGGCAACTAACCACAGAACTTGAGATAGGTATATGTGACGGATTTCTCGATTCTTCCGGAGTTCAATAGTGTGTATGACAAGTACTTTACAAACAAGCCACCAAGAACGTCGATGGAAGTCTCAAAGCTACCACTGAATATGCAAGTGGAAATGGATATCACTGCTGTGATATAAGTTAGTGTTTACAGTGTTCAGTACGTTAGAACTGGATAAGAATGAGCAATCATACTCGGAACCTCTTAATTCTGCGCAAGAACGTTGGATTTCAACCGTCAATCGTGGATAGCACCTACGCCTATCTACTACGTATGACTGGTGTGGAGACTTTCCGCTACTACGGTTTGAGGGGCAATCAAGAATTTAAAGACAGGGCATCTTTTAAACACCTATACCTAAAGCTCAGTCTGCCTTGATCTAGGGAAGTAGGAGCTCAGCTCTAGAAATGAAAATTATTTCTGGCGTGCTTGAGTTTGGTCTCTCGGCATGGCGGTGCTTTCCATAGGCCTCCTGAAGACGTCCCACGTGACGCTAACGCATCGAGTCGGACTTTGCGCTAGGGAATTAAGAACTCGTTTCCCCCTCGTCCACTGAGAAATTTCGGACTTGTCTCCGATGCTGACTTGATACAACAGCATAATCGAGCGACCAGAGGCTGCGCGTTATCCAGGAATATGAACGGTAGACGCAGTCAAGAGTTCCCAGAGCTTGCCAATAGAGCGCGTGTTGGTCGATCAGGACCCCGCAAGAAGACCGGTTGTCTTATCTGTCGAAGGCGCAAAGTCCGATGTGACGAGACTAAACCCTCTTGCAAGCGATGTGAACGTCTTCAAGTTTCTTGCGTCTACCACCAGCCTCCGCGGACTGCCGACTCAATCAGCGTTTCGCTGGAGAAACAACAATCTCCGCTTGGAAATGGAGACTCTGAACAACAGGATGCCATTTGTTTGGCAAATTCATTACAGCAGGTACCGCTTCTTACAGCGGACCAGTCGAGTAGAACGCGAACGCAATTCGAGCCGCCTTCCTTCCCAGCCGCCCCGGGTATCACTGAAAACACTCAAAACCAAGATGAACGGGCCGGGATCCTTGATTTTCAAAACACTCCCGCGTTTAACTTTCAAGCTTTAGATACATCTTTCCTGTTTTCTGAGTTCTCTGGAGGCCTAGATCACCTCTTCTCGGAGACAAGCCAATTGCAGAACACTCCCAGCGGTTTTGAAGATTGTTCCCAATCTTTTGCGACTGATCTGCAGCGAGATTTTGCTACTGTTCCTCCGTCTTACGGTATTCGATTGCAACAACATTTCATGTCACTGGTCTCCCTACCAAAACTGATCCAATCTGTGGACTGCGACTGGAACGATGTACGGCTGATCATCCTTAAAATGGCAGAGACATCTGATTCCCTAAGTAATGCAATATTTGCTTTCTCTGACGCGCATTTGTCCATAACGGAAGGATGTCAGCCGGAATATGCAGCCAATTACTATGACCGAGCCAGCTTAGCGCTGGAGAATGCCATGAATGAGAAAGTTGAAGGAGAAGAGTTGAAAGCGTCTTTCGCCGCTGTTTTGTTCCTTATCTACGTTGAGGTAAGCGCCTGAGGATAACACATCGGTGGGAAATCTAACATATCGTTTGTATAGCTCCTGGTGCCCATACAGTCCTCTTTCAGACCGCCTCATTATCATCTTCGGTCGACACACGCCATGATACGCAAACATAAATCACGACTGGCTTCATGGCGAGGTATAGGAAGCAGAATCATAACCTGGCTTGTGCTGTTTGACTCAAAAGCAACGCTTGCAGGTCGAGAAGGCGAATTGCTGCAAGACATTGAATTGACGATGGCCAACAACGACCTTGACGCTGCCGACAAAGGCCTTAAATCTCCCTCATACATCGATATTTTATATGGAACGTTGAATGGAGAGTGTCTGAGATTCTATCTCAAGACTGAAGAATTCACGCGGAGAATCATTGAGATTGATAGATGGCATCGCCCTCGAGGATCATTAAATGACGAACTCGAAGTGCTTCAAATAGGCAAAGGAATAGATGCTAGCATGGATGCACACTGGGCTTCTCGGCCTATATTGATGGACCATGCGGTATACCCGCAGAATTTGGTTCCTCTGCTCCAAGAGCCGTTGGCCGCACGCCTCTGCGAGAGTGTTCGGGGATACTTGGCCAATTTCCACGCGCACAGGATATACCTCCATCGTGTCGCGTTCCGGAAATATCCCCGAGAGGAGAAGGTTGATCGAGCAATGGAAACCATTTTAACCTTGGCAAAGGTGGACATGGGGGATGACTCCGTGCTTCCTTCGGCGTTCCAGTGGCCGCTCTTCATGTGTGGCCTGGAGGCAAATGGGTGCGATCGAAAATGGATTGATAGTGCTTTAACTCGTATGATCGAAGCTAAGGACCACGATCATGCTGGCGCTGAAAGAGCACTTCAGGTTCTGCGGGTGATGTCAAGTCGGCAAGATGCTGGAGATCAAGTTGTGGACTTTATCACTGTTCGCAATGAACTTTTTCAAGGGTCGCTAAGTGTTATATAGATCGGACCACTACCAAATCTATCTCTTCATCCGCGAATCTGCGCAACAAAGGCTCATTCCTATGCCGACGAGTGTCTTTGATACGAAAACTAGCCCCTTATCCCATAATTTTCCCCCAATCGCTTGAATAAATTCTATGAGGGGTTTGTTCAGACTTACATGCACTCCCAACTGGTATCCACTTTAAGCGAGCAGACCAGGATGAGCGCTCTGTCGATGTTGGCTCAAAGTGACCCTCCTAAATCACCCTCAAGGTAACCACAATCAGCTGGGACTTGACAGAAAGAACACGGAGGAGCAATCCTGGAATCTTTGTTCCTGATCACGTTCCAAACATATTGTTATCCTCTTCTGTTAGACCGAGGCGCAAAATCCATCGCTCACCAAGTACCGATGCTCAGCTCGCTTAAAGTGGACACCTCGGCAGAGCTCGAGTCGAGGCGGATTTGCAGAGCTTTAGCACTGGCTGCATCGGTAGGTCTTTTTTACCCGTGTTCGGGGCCTGGTGGCCAATTGGCTAGATTTCGATCGTGTCTTGCCTCTACACACGATGCAAGGTTATTGCTCTCATTTTCGACATCATTATAAGAGCAGGATCATGGCATCATGCAGTACTCATGGTCTTACTCCCTAGACTCAAACCACACTCACCAGCATAATCATCTCAGTTGGATCGAGACAGCCGCCGAATTATCATGGAGAAATTTGCTCAGACCAGAGTTATTCCTGATAGCATTGTCGCAGATGCTGAAGCTGCTGTGACCTGGGAACACTCACTAAGCCCCCGCAGGGCCTTGATGCTGTATTCGAAGGCGGCCCTCTTTGGTGCTTTCGTCTCCCTTGCACTCATTATGGAGGGATTCGACAACAAGATTATGGGATCTCTTTACGCAGTACCCGCCTTCCAGAAAGCTTTCGGTTTTGAAACGGCATCTGGTACCTATCAAATCTCCGCGCCCTGGCAGAGCGGTATGAGTGGCATAACGGGCGTGACGCAGATCATTGGAATGTTCTTAGGTGGCTATGCTACTGAGACATTCGGGTTTCGGAGGACGATGATGGCTACGTTAATCTCTATGCCACCAATCATCTTCATCTTTTTCTTTGCCCCTAGTCTTCAAGTATTGGCTGTGGCAAACGGCTTATTTGGTGAGTAGCTATGAGATTGCCTTAGGCCCTGAATTCTAATGGAACCAGGATTACCTCTTGGCATTTTCCAAACTGTGACGACGGTATACGTCACTGACATTATGCCAAACGCTCTGCGTCCATACCTGACAAGCTGCTATTCACTGACCTTTGTGAGTTTGCCACTCACTGATCAACTCGATATGACCTAACTAGTCAAGGCCTTGGGCCAACTTCTCAATGCCGTTATCTTTCGAGGGGTTCTCAACCTGCCCAGCCCATGGACGTATCGCGTACCTTTTGCCCTGCAGTACGGAGCTGTCCACCGCTTTGGCTAGCTGTAATAAACTAACAATTTCATAGATGGTTTTGGCCAATTGTCCTGTTTGTCGGAATCTACCTTGCACCGGAGTCACCCTGGTGGCTAGTTCGTCAGGGCCGTCTCGGCGATGCCGAATCGGTCCTTGTCAGATTGACATCTGACAACTTGGACATCGACGTTAAGAAACTTGTCTCGTTAATGGTATTTACCACGAATCATGAGCGGAATGTCGAAGCTGGAACAGGTTATGTCGATTGTTTCAGGGGCGTCAACCTACGCAGAACTATTATCGTTATGGGCGTTTACATCATGCAGGTTTTGACTGGCGCACCTTTGCGAGCATGGATGACCTATTTCTTCCAGCAAGCTGGACTGCCCACCGACCAGTCGTTCAACATGACGATAGTGGCATTGGCCCTATCCGTGTGTGGAGTCTTAGCAGCGGTAGGTTCTTTCAATACGAGCTTCTATCGGGTACCTGATTAACATAAATTATATAGTGGATTGTGTTGACTTATGCGGGCCGGAGAACAATGTATCTCTGGGGCAACATCATCTCTATCCTCCATTTCACTGCCATTGGTGGTATGGGAGTTAAGCTCCGATACTCCTCGTCTTCGTCATTAGGATGGGGCATTGGGTCACTCCTCGCGGTAGATGGCTTTGTGGCCAACCTTCTAGTGCTACCTGTGACCTTCGTGTTGGTTTCTGAGATTCCTTCTTCCCTTGTTCGAAGCAAATCAGTCGTCATTGCGCGCAATACTTACTCTGCCATTAATATCATCGCCGGTACAATAACGCCGTATATGATCAACCCTACGGCTTGGAACTGGGGTGCGCTGGCTGGATTCTTCTGGGCTGGTGCTTGTATCATCGGGCTTGTTTTTACATTCTTCATGGTTCCGGAAACAAAGGGTCGCACAACTGCAGAGATGGATATCCTGTTCGAACAAAAGGTTCATACCCGGAGATTCAAGGACACTGAGATTACTCTATCCCATGTCGAAGGCGACGCACTACCCTGAAACTCGGAAAAACCATGGGTTTGAAGCCTCTGTACCCGGAAAGTCGTGTGCTTCATCATAAGACAACACAAGCCTATCAACTTTACAGCCTTCGTGGAAAGAACTGCTGTGGAAACAAGTATTGAAAGTTATCTCTTATTTCTGTAGGAGAGATTCTGGTGGGCCATTCGATGTTTCCCAGAATATTTGAGCGTGTATTGCTATTGTCTCGTGAATTAAAACAGGTCGCTCACAGGGCATTAGATAACAAGTTAACTGGTCAATATGATGTCTCCTGATATATATCGATGAAGTAGATATATGTGCTGTACTCAATCCTCGCTCATTAGATACAGAAGCCTATCTTGACCATCATTCATTTCGTCAACATACGTATGATCCATACAAGGAATATCCTGAGTATACTTTCACACCATAAATTTTGAAAGCAGTCTTTTTTTTTTAGTGCCCTTCTATGATCTCATTCATGACTGTTAGTAGAGAGTGGTGAATATCACTCCGCGCTACGACTAAACCTCTATTCCGACTCAAGTCCCTTCCCGCGCCGAAGTCCACGTTTTTCCCATTCAAGTCCGTTACCTTCCCACCGAGCTCTGTAAAAATGAGTTGTGCCCCTGCGTGATCCCAGATGTGCATTTTGGATGCTGCACTAGCAGGAACCCAGAATCGTGCGTTGCCACCACCGATTATAAGGGCTGCGTAGCAAATGTGTGAGGACCATAGTTCAATGTTAGGAAACTTCGCCTTGAAGTGCCCGGCCAACCTGGCCTCTACATCGTGACGGGTGACCTCGCAAGCCGTAGAGCCAACAATACTTAGTTCATTTGACCTGCATAGGTCCAGAGAACTTAGTTTCAATGCCGCGCCGAGGCCATTTGGTGTCATGATTCGAACAGCCGAGCCTTGGTCTCGCACAGCTGTCAGCATTATACCGAATCCATTTCCATCAACCTCAGTCTCCGAGACCTGGGTCATGTCGGCGCTGATATTGGGACAGCCTAATACGCCGAGAACCTCCTTTCCGTCCTTGATTAGACACAAGGATACGGCATACTGCTGCCCTCGTAAGAACGTTGCAGTACCGTCAACCGGGTCCATAACCCAGAATCGCCCCTTATCACCTCCATTGCCACATCCGCCAAGATCAATCCAACTAAGCATCTCTTCTACAGAAGCTGGTGGCGGATATTCAATTCCCCCACAGCAACGAGATGCCATGTTTGTTGCGGAGAGCACCAATTCGTAGACCTTGTCGCAGAGTGTCTTATCAGCCTTCAAAGGGCCTGAGTTCTCTTCTCCCAAAAAGGAGTCGCGAGGGAAGGCATGATGAAGAGCCCCAATAATTATAGCCTGAGCTGCGAAGTCGGCAATAGTTACTGGCGAGTTGTCGTCTTTGGAGATCTCGTTCACGGTGGATTGGACTTTTTTTGTGAGGATCGAGGCTTGAAGAACAACTGTCTCAGCTATCCGCTGCTCGCGTGCGTAGGCAGATTTTGTGGCCATGATCGAAGTACGAAATTCGGCCCCAAAATCGGCAATACTTATGTCAGACTGTGAAATTGCAGGCGGGCAACATTCAGACATCTTCTTCACAGTCTCGAGAAGGAGCCTCGCAATTTAAACCAGCGTAGCAAGTGCTTTTTTTTTTCGAGGCAACTAAAATAGAACTATGATGAATTAATTCATTGACTCTGCTTGCCTCATCCGGCAGAAACACAAATATGTCATTTCTGCATCTCGGCAAAAGTGGAGTGCTTTGTCCAAAGACTCACATGAAGTCGCTTGGAGATAAATTTGCTCGGTTCGAGATAAGCTAAGGTTCACAGCAATCGGCCCAGTAATTTTCGAAGAACCTGACCTGTATCCTGTATTTTTAAACATGAAGTTACGGCTGGATGCTGCAAACCTCACCAACAACTTCCCCCATTTCCAACTACGTGTCCTCATTTAGACGTAGAAAAGATTGTATATATATATATATCCCCGTTAGCTGTTCATTACCCGGTTCTAGAAACCCCGCGAGAACGGACTCATCAAAGCATCTGCAACAATGACCAATCCGCTGCGGATGACACCACAGACGACCCGAATTGCTGGGCATCGAGGTTACAGTTCAGCCGCACCGGAGAACACTCTGAGTGCATTTCGCAAGGCCCGTGAGGTTGGTGGCAGGGGCGTGACCTGCGAGACGGATCTTGCATTGACAAAAGATGGCGAGCTCGTTCTCATTCATGATGAAACGGTGAATCGTACCACAGACGGGCAGGGGCTTGTTCGTGCCATGGACTATTCAGAAATTGCCAAATTGGATGCAGGCAGCTGGTTTAGCGAGTCTTTTGCCGGCGAACGGATTCCCCTGCTTAAAGATGCTTTGTTGCTTGCACGCAAACTCGACATCATTTATCAGCTGGAGCTCAAAATCTACGACCGAAACGACGAGATCTTCTCAAAACTTCGTGCTCTGATCGACGAGCTTCAGTGCGCCGATCTGCTTCAATTCTCGTCCTTCGACTTTGCCCAGCTTCGAGCTGTCAAGAAAGCTATCCCAGAAGTCCCTACCATTGCCATTTCGCATTCCCGGTTGATCAACCCCGCTGCCATAGCCCGAGAAGCGAATGTCGACGCGATGAATCTCGAGATTCAACATTTCCCGAGCGGCGAAGCTTATCAACTCCACGATAGCGGCTTTGCAGTCTTTCTACATATTCCCGCCGCTGAGCGACTCGCCAGCCACAAGGCTTATGGCGTGGATGTGGAGGCCCAAGCCGTTCAATGGGTTCGAGATGGGTTGTTGGATCAGTTGATAAGTGACGACGTAGAGCAGGTCGTGAAAATTATTAAGAAGGCTCAAACGTAGATGAAAAACGCTACTTGCACTGGGATATGTTGATATCAGACTGTCGGCTTTTATGAGGGACTGAAAGGCGCGGGGGTTTCTACCATGAGTTTAGAAGAAGTACAGGCATGGTACATATTATGTCGAATAGTATTATATGTCTCCTTGGGAATACCTAGATTGGGGCTCTAAGACATACCCAGAATTTCTTTTCACGTTTACAGTCACTCGACCCCTGTGTGTCTATCGATTTTCTTCGTAATGTGCTAATGTACGTGCTATCACGTGGGTTGGGGCCTGACTTCTAATGGCCCAAAGCCATCCTCTAGAAAAGGCTGCGGGGAATCGAATCCCCCATCCACATTTATTTCGCGGCTTTCTTCACCAATGCTTTCATCCTTTTGCAAGCGAGACAAAGAACACGCACAAAACGCAAACATCTACTCGCTGGATTCTGCAGAGCTCTTTCAGTTGTACCCTTTCGTCACCTATCTCTTACGTTCCTCGACCTTCCCTACGAGCTGATATGGATGGCGATTCGCCCATGCTCAGCGGGAGACTTCCCCACGCAAACACATCACCGGATTCAAGTCGTCCGAAAGTTTTAGCTTCTCCGAAACGCAGCCACAATGGCCGCGTTCGTACGGGATGCTTAGTCTGCAGAGCCCGTAAGGTGAAATGTGATGAGGAAAGGCCGACTTGTCGGAAATGCGCTCGGTTGAGAAAACAATGCGTTTACAAGCTCCCCGGACGTCCAGTACTTCAGCTAGATTTAAATCAAGGACAGCACTCCCAACAGAATCCGCAGCCAACGGAGTCGGTTCAGCATAGCTTCTGGCTCCAAACTGATGCACCAGACCACACCATTGTTCAACAATGTGTCCCATCGGCCAATGCTTCAAGTCCCAGTACTCAGGGGATTTTGGGCCTCTCCAATAACAGCAAGTCGCCAGACCCTCATGTTTCGATTTCTGGATCCTCCGATGAACTGTCTCCAGATCAGAGTACCGACAATCTCAACCAAGACCCCAGTCTTGCCATTTTTGAGACCGTTGCTGATCGATTCCAACGAACATCTCACCTCATTTATCTAAGCACAGTTGTGGATTGGATGGCAGCCTCAGAAGCACCCACTGCATCATCATTCGGTTACTTTATCGATGAGGTGGACTGTCCTCTGCTATCGCCCTTTGACCATACAAATTGGTTAAGGGTGAAACAACACATCGCCTATCTTGGATTCCAGCAAAGCTTAATTGCTGAATCTATACTTGCTGTTCAAGTTGTGTATAGAGCTCAGGTGGACCGTTTGTCGATGACACATGCCATGTCAGTTTATAAAGCCGCTGTCGCAAACTTCGAATCTGTATCTGGCAATGATGTTATAGAATTCGACATTATCCTGATCATTGCATTTCTCGTCTGCCTCTGTGTGGTCACATTACCCAACGAAGACGGTCCCCATCTCACCGTATTTGATGGGCCCTTCGTGACAAGACTGGAGCATTGGTTAATGGGCAGTTCTCACACACCTGTTTCACTACGGATTTGTGCTTGGCTGCAACTCCTCAACACGAACACCAAACATCCAGGCAGTGTTAGTCTACTGCCCACACCAGTTCTAAATATCCTATATGATCGTGTCCGAGACGTGCCTGGTCTTTCGTCTCTGGACTGTGGGACACACCCTGAACGCTGTCTTTACGATGCAGTTGCCGCCCCTATCTTCGCTTTTTACTTGAGACTTCAAAGAATGTCAAACCGGGTGGCAGATGTGACGCACTACCGTCGGTCCCGGACTACACCTGAAGACCAAGCAGAAGTTGTCGAACTGATGGATGCTTTAAAGACGGAATTATCAAGTCTTTGGGAGAACAGACCAGCTCCACTGCAAATAAAACCAAGGGAAATTCGCGATCATTTCTCAGCTCAGATCTCCGACCCTCTCATCGCCCTTTCTGGAATCTGCACAGCGGCGTTCTATGCAGAAATCATCGTCATCGGTAGAATTCTCGGAGATTCTCCATTTCCGTCTTCCGAAGCCAAGCAACCGTTGGAGCAAATTCGATCTATCGTTGATGGCGATAGAATTCTTATTACTGAAAGTGGCCTCAACCCGGGATATGTTCGGCCTTTATTCGTGTACGCCCTCGAAAGTTTTGGAAAGGAAGAGGCACAATGGGCAGCGGATCGGCTGAGAGAAATCAGGCACCCTAGCAGTAGAAGTAACTTCCTCGCATCATTTGTCGAGGCTCACGGAGAGGCACAGAGAACCCAAAGCAGAAGGGTGACGATGAAGTACTTTTGCTACCAGACCTTTGGAGTGCCGCTTCCATTTATGTAGTTAACAACGGCTTCAATTATTATGGAGTATCGCTCATCGCCATGAGATGGAATTTTGCAGACAAGAAAGAGCCAAGGGGCTTTTTGATGAGCCACGGTTACTCTCGTGCCAATCCTTTTTCCCTCAAGGTTTCTCCGTGCTGACGGAGTTTAAGACAGGCTCCACGGCCTCTAACGACTTTCGCGGAACGTGTGTGCAGTCGCCAATATATACACCATCCGTGTGTATATAACCGTCAAAGATCTCATCCACTTCTTCCATAGTCTTTCCCTTTGTTTCAACAAACCAGAACCAAATGATCGCGCAGATACCCACGTCCCATCCCGCGTTAAGGGCGTAATATCTCCAGCCGATGTTGTCCATGGCGATAGGTGTCGTGTATTGATTGAGAAAGCCGAAGGCATAGCAAGCCATTTGACCTACGGCAACCCCCCGTGCTCGCTGGGTATAGTTCAAAATCTCAGTAGGATAGACAAAAGTCAGCGGGTTAAATGCAAAGGCATATGAACCCGAGAAGAGATAGATCATAGCTACGTTCGCATAAGAAGCGGCAGTATTTGAACCGTCACCGAAAAGTGCTGTCAAGATACAGATGAGAACGAGTAGTACTACCATGACACATGAAATAGCAACTAGAGCTGGTAAGCGTTTTCGTGTCAAAGTATTAACATCAAATGACGGGAACTTACAAAGAGTGGATTTTCTCCCTAGTCGTTCAATGAAGTAGCAGCCAGAAATGGCACAAAGGAAGCAAAATACGTTGACACCAATATTGACGACCATCTGTGTGTACGTATCAACGAGACCGGCATCTTCAAACACGATCCCAGCATACGAACTGCGACCGCCAGTCAGTACACGTTTCTTAAGTTCGCCATGATAGTCACGCACGAGACAATATTACTTCCCGTGATTTGGGCAAAGATATTGAGCGCAATGACGATACCAAATCGGCGAAGATTTGGCTCTATGCTCTAGGTTAAATGAAATATTTCGTGGGTTTTAGAGTAGTTGTTGCATACTTGGTGAGATCAATGATTTGAAACTTTGAGGCGTTGTTCGCTCAAAGTGGATAGTATCTCGAATCTCTTTATATTCCGCTTCGACAAATGGGTCGTTGACGTTGCCTCTGCCATGTAGCATGACCAACAGTCCGAATGCTTCCTCGTCACGATCTTGAGATATCAACCACCTTGGGCTCTCTGGCATCCAGAACAGGAGTGATAGACTCAAGATTGACGGTACAAGCTGTCCCTAAGAGGCAATTAGCATGCTCCACTACCACAGGTGATACTACTTACGACAGATAACCCTCTCCAAGCCCACGTTGAGTTGATTTGATAAGTGGCTAGCGAGATGCAAGAAACAATGATAGCCGCAAAATACCAAATTGCCATGTACACCCCGCCGAAAAAGGCTCTCTTTTTTGGATGAGCCATCTCCATTACCCATACAGGCGCAGCGGTCCCGTTAATAGTGATAGATACGCCAAGGAGAAATCTGCCAACAAGAAATGCGGCTTCACGTGTTGCAGATGCTTGAATCGCTACAGCGACGACTGTAATTGCAGCGGAGGCCGCTATGCCTATCTTACGACCCCATCGATCACAGAGCTGTCCAGCAAACAGGCCCGCAGCGACGGATCCAGCATTAATCATGGCTACGTTTAGGCCGATGAGATTGTCATCAAGGTGGAAGTCTAAATATTTTTAGTCAACGATATAATACTAACTATTTGTGTTGGGCTTCAGTCAAGCTTACATTCGGTATACTTGTCCACTAAATTGAGATTATTCATCATGCTTTGATCGTATCCTTGAGTGCAGCCATTGAAGACTGCAGTCAAGAGGACCAAAGTCATCACATAGTCTCCTTTGTCAGGCATCTTAGAAATGAAATGTACAAAGCTCACGGTCGCAAGTCTCGTTTACTGTCTCCTGGTACGAATTCATGACGATGTATGCAGCATTTAAACTGGATGAGACTACGGAGTATGGGGGTAGCAAGAGTGGATTGAATTCCTGAATGGCCTAGTACAGAGAAGCCTTAACTTACTGCGAAAATCTCTGTAGAGACAAATTTTGATTCGTTGACGGGTGAGATAGACCTCGGCCCCGAGCCCAAACTCCCCCGAGATCCTGAAAAGTGGAACGTTTCGAGTCTGGGTGAGATTCTCATCGGACCCGGGACACAGTCCACCGAATAGACGGATAGCTATGGAGATAACCGGACCCTAGCAGTCGACGGCAACTAATTCCTAATTCATTCCAATGATTATAGTTAGTCGGAGTCACCAGAGTGGAACGATGAGCCAGAGTGATAGATATGGCAACAAGTGCTAAGGTTAGAAGTTTTTCTTCATATAATTCATTCTAACTGTAAGAATCCATGTTACGTCGTTCTGAATACTCATAGAATCTTCATCTTGCATCGACTCTCATCATGCTGGCTCTTAGTGATGGCCCGCAGGTTATTAGACTCACGGATGAAGAGCGTGATAGTGGTTTGATGGGCGATAAAAAGTTTTATGACGCGGTTGATGCCTTTTTCGTCGACGGCATAGTCGTTATCGAGAACGCCATCAACGTTGATATCATTGACAGATTGAATGATAGAATGCTACAAGACACCGAGAAAATCCTCAGCCGTGATTATAAGGCACAATACAAGTAATTAATCTTCCATTTTATACCAAGGACTATCGCTGACTTTCGTAGTCACTTGAACGAAGACGCCTCGGTTGAAGGCGCTGTAAAGGGTGGGAATCTGTCGCAAGTCCCGCCTATCGAGAAAGGTATTTTGACATTTGTTCCCTTTTCCCATGTGAAGATTGTCGGACGAGACTGTAAAGTTAATCGTTTACTCCCAGAGTGGCTCTTTCCTCAAGTTTATGGAAACAAACACGGTGTTCGCATTATGTCAAGTGTCCTCGGCCCACGTCCTGAGGTTCATTTCATCCGATCCAACACTCTCTTAGCAACAAAGGACCGCCAGCTCGTTCATGCCGATATTCTTTGCCAGCACCCGGAGCATTCTTTTGGTATCGCATATAATACCTGTCTTGTTGATGTTGGACCCGAAAATGGTACAACAGAGTTATGGCTGGGTACTCAAAACACCAACCTCAAGCATCATGTCAGAAACGGAGATCCTTCAATTGCTGAAGGGTGGCTGGAGGAAAGAAGAAAGGTTAGACCACCCTGTTACCCAAGGATCAAAAAAGGATCGATTGTCTTACGAGACTTGCGACTGTGGTAAGTCATCGGGTTTCCCTGGAGAAATGAGTATGATTCAGATCGTGACACCTGACTTTTTTGGCGAATTAGGCATGCTGGGATGCCGAACTATACAAATAAGCCTCGAATTATGCTTGCCATTGTCTATTATGCCGCGTACGTAATTTGCAGCTCCTCATTTTGACATTTCTGGCTGTTTCGTATCAAAATAACCACAATAACAGTTGGTACAAAAACACTCTTCGTACCGCTATGCCTGAGTCTCTGAAACCCTTGGTAGACGACATAGAGAAGGAGTCAAAGTCGAAGATTGCTGTGGAATGGGTATCCGATAAAGGCTACAACTATCTCAACAATGAATTCAGTCGTAACTTTAGTTCTTCTCTTACCCCTTGGATTTGGGAAGAGATTCTTAAGATCGAGGCAAGGAAAGATACTAAGTAGTCAGAAGAGAAGATGAACTTCGCTTTTTCAATTGAGTCTCATCACTGCAGCACATTCATTCGACTTAATCAACGCTCTATTTATTCCAATTGATATAGAACCCTTATTCCTTTATCCCAGTGCATATTTGAGCCAAGTTGTAGTTCTATCAAACTCGTTTCCCGCCCATTAACTTCAACTCCAGCAAAGGAGGAATACTTTCTAGCATCCCAGGCTGTAACATGGGCCAAAGAATGCCGCAAGACGGTTTGACAGCGTCAAAAACATTAACTACCCGCGTTGGCGTCACTACAACATCGCAGACCGTATCAAATGGCTCTGGATACAGTTCCTCATCCAGGACCTGACAATCATGAACAACCCCAACCGCAATGGTTTCTTGGTTAATCACTCTTAGGGTATACAACATTGCCCATTCTAGATCGAAGAAGCCGTGTCCTTTACCAAATCGAACTCCCCGAAGATTGATCGCACCCGTACCAGTGACCATCAACGGAATATGCCATCCCTTAGATGAAATATCTGCCAATGTCATGGACTGCCCAAAGGACTCCATTCCATCTAGCATGGCAGCGTATCGGTAGTCCTGGGGGGAAATGTGCTGCGGATTCAACACCCAAAATCCTCGACGAATAGCATATGTAGTGATCAACACTGTTTTCCCATCCTTGAGGGCTTGGAGCCGTAGCTTTTCGAGACAATTGTCTGGTGTTACGAAGAGCATGTTGCTCTTGATATAAGCCGGCAGCTGGGTCAGTCGATCGGTCGCGCGGTCCGAACCCTCAAAGTCGGCGATGAAGCTGCTGAAGTCGAAATGGTGGCGAGAATCTGGCCGTGCAACTTTGAGCAAAGGCTCCCAGACGCAAGAGCGGACGTCTATTTTTCCTTCAGCGAGACTCGCCATCTTTTTCGCCTCGAGTTTATATGAAAGGGATTATAAGACAATTGGGCAAAACGGGAGAGCTTGGGGTGTTATTGGGAATTCGAAGTAAGGGCTGGGATCAACAGAAAGCTCCTCGGAGTATGAGTTTGATATGAGTTTCAATAAAGCGTGGAATTTATGGACATATTTCTCACGCTACCATCTGAGAATCTGCACCTCCTCTCTGATTTTCAGCATAACGAAACATCGGGCCAGTATTGCTAGGTCGGCCGAGTTATCCAGCTCACCCGAATCTATCTCAAGTCACGAAGGTGTCGTCACACTGTGTATATCGCCACCACTGTCAATTATTGCCTTGTCTTTACTATCTGGGGCAATGCGTCACTTAGGAGAAAGCAGCTGAATGTTCGTTGAATACTCCAATATGTTTGTTTTCCAGCCGTCGACGCGTAGGCCGTCTCTATCTGAAAGAGTAATTTGGGACAGCCAATATTTAGATAGAAAATGGTTCTTTTCAGAGATCCACCATCTGAGTTACACTCCAAAAGTTTCCGCAAACCAAGCATCAAAATCGGCACCCACCAACTCTATATCCAAAGATGGCTCCGTGTTGAGACTAGAATCCCATCCTTCCCATGAAGCCCCCATGTGGATTGCATCTCCTGCAAAGAACTCGGACACAATTTTCTGGATGTCCAATTCCGGGTTATGGAAATCATCTCGGTTCAGGTCTCCTCTTATTGGTGTTTGTGTGTGCTCTTTGTTGTGCTCGTTTGTCGTACCGACGGAAAGCATTGTATCAATCAATTGGACACCACGGTGTGCTAAAATATCTCCACTCCTATTAGCCAAGCGCTCGCGTGTAGAATTGACCAGATCGTGGAATCTTTGATCTGCTCCAGGAAATTCTAACGCATCCTGTCCGCGCTGACTTGACAAAGCCTTCTGCGGGTAGAGTAAATGAAGACAGAGTATTATTGACGCTGTAACACAATAGGCTGAGTGTTCCCAAAGTGAAATGTGATCATCGACAACAATATTGGCGTATTCCCGAGCAATCGTTGTAGCAGCGCTGACGCAAGTTGATCTTGTGTGAGGATAATAAGGTGTTTGAAAAGAGGCAAAAAGAAACGGACGATGGATCAGAATGATCTATCCAAGTTAACTTTGAAAGAACGACCAATATGCGTAAGGACTCACCTTCTCGGCTACGATGATGGCGATACTACGACGAGCCACGTCCAGCCACGGCTTGTCAACTATTTGCTGTGACATCCCCTCCCGAAGTAGAAAGAACGGGATGTCGGCTACAAGGCGACGCATATCTCGGTCCCCCCGTAGCACATCCTCATATTGCTCACGTATAGGTTTCCGACTCCAGAGCGGCCCAAGTTCGTCAAACAATCGTGGTACCAGCGTTGCCACTAACATCTCATTAGAGTCAAAATCACCTATTATTCGGATTGGCTTACGGTGCGATAGAGTTCGAACATATGTTGTCACAGTTGGGACCTTGTTGTCGTGTTCTTCTAAGTCATGGTCATCGCAATTTTTCGGAGGCTCGGTCAAGCAATGCTTAGGATTTATGTCTGTTTGGTCAGCGTAAGTTCTATAGTGACGTTATGGAACGGGAAGTTACTGTAGGAGTCCGTAAAACATAATCCAAAATGGTCTTGGATTACGAGCTGGCACCAAATTCGTTTACCAACCTCTCTCTCGATAGCTTCATACCATCGCTCACTCTCTTGCATTTGCATCTCGATCAATGGGGGTTCGGTGATCTTATGTAGACCCATGCATTGTGAGAGTCGTATCGCAGCGGCAAGAAGCGTAGCATTCAGATCACTAAGGCCCAAGTTGGCGGTGACTTCGGTAGATATCAGAATGGCTTGAACGGAGTACACTGCGAAGGTCAGTGGACCAGAGCACTTGAATGTTCGGGACCATACGCACTTGAGATCTGTTCCAAGAACTTCTCGCCATAAAGGACTTCAACCGTGGCCCTAAACAGCTGTTCTGGGGCATCCTCCGCGATGGCTTTGATGCAAATTAGTACCTAATAAGATGCTTTTAGATGTGAGAAGCTTACATATACCCAACTCCTCTTGAATCTTCGAACTGTTTTGAATGGACCATGACGTGCTCTGGGTTGTTAGCCTTGAAGACAAGCTCTGTCATGCAAACTCACACTCAGGACCGATAAGTACAGGGCCATCCACAGAGGATGAGGAAGTTTATTCGTGCTCCAAAATGCTTCGCACTGCTCTAGAAACGTGGGCGTATGCAAAACGCCATGATGCCAAGCCAAATGCGAGATGTGAAACTTGACTAGTTTCATAGAGCTTGGAAGAGACAGCAACTGGGCAGAACTGCTGCCTAGGTTCATAGAGTTGCTATACCAACGCGTAAGATGTAAGGAATTACATCTTACTGAGGTCATCTCAGAGGAGCTGCGATATCCAAAGCAATCACAACGCCTATGAGGGTAGCAGCCACCATAATGCCGACCCCAAGCCAGACTCTCTAAAGTGATTGGACTCGCGAAGGCAGAGGTGTGATTTGAGGACTTGTTGTTAAACTCGGAGGCTGGGTTTGCCACTGCTTTGGAATGGTAAGGTCTCTCCAAAGCCCACTCATCTCGCTGTGCACTTCTTGGGAAATTCGCTTTGGTACCGGAATTTCCGAGCTCGAGAGCACGTATTCTTGTGCTAATATCATCCGCAATGTCCTCAATCGTGACTCGAGGGGAACGCAGTTTTTTCTCGAGCTTTCTCAAGAAACTGAGTTCTTCGCCATGCTTTGTAATGACATTAGATACTAGCACTCTCTCTCGCTCACACTCTATGCCCGCCCTGATGCAGCGTGAGCAGGGGACTTGCTTGTCACATTTCACTTTACGTCGGGAACAGGCTGGGTGGAAGATACGTTAGGGGAAAAAAGACTTAAGAGGGATAGGAGACAATTTACCCATGCAAGCTAGGGGCTGACGTTGTGCAATGCGTGCTGCTGGAATGTGAGAACTCATGGCAGGAATGATGTGTTTCTTTGAAGCAAGGAATGAAGGCCAAAAGTTTGGGGTAGATGTCATTTTACAGCCCGCTTATTCCTCGGTAGGTTCTTATCTTACACATGTCTTAGGCCCCGTGGAAATCCTCCTACCCTTATCGCTTAATAGGTATGCTCTTGAGCAAACATGCAACCCTTGGGATATAATACAGAGTACGAAGTAGTTCAAGGTTTAATTGTCATCATAAATCGTAAAACCACTATAGACCGACCGATATTGAACTTCTGAATGAATTTTTTTGGGCTTCACCCTAATATTTTGTTAGCCTGGGATGATAGCAGATTAGCAAAACAATTCCAACTTCAACATTCCGTACGATGGGTAATTTTTCAACGGACAAGATGGCCAACGGGGAAAAAAATTGAAGACACTCATTTAGCTACTAAGAATTCGGGCTTTGTAACGAAAGATTTACTTTCATTGCAGTCAATAATGGATCGGAAGCGGTTTTGTTTGTGGCTCAGAGGGTTTGTTTTTGTTTGTTTTGTTTTATTAATTAACGTCCTGCAGGAGTCGAACCTGCCTGTTCCCTGGAGGGACAAGAGGACGTGCT